>VUQR01007514.1:451-14975 GCA_015108515.1 Hemichromis elongatus | reverse complement strand
CAGGCCTTCAAGCTGGCATTAGTTAAACCTTTACTTAAAAAGCCGTCTCTAGACCCAGCCGTCTTAGCTAATTATAGGCCGATCTCCAACCTTCCTTTCATTTCAAAAATCCTTGAAAGAGTAGTTGTCAAACAGCTAACAGATCATCTGCAGAGGAATAGCTTATTTGAAGCGTTTCAGTCAGGTTTCAGAGCTCATCACAGCACAGAAACAGCTTTAGTGAAGGTTACCAATGATCTTCTTATGGCCTCTGACAGTGGACTCATCTCTGTGCTTGTCCTGCTAGACCTCAGTGCAGCGTTCCATACTGTTGACCATAATATTCTATTAGAGCGATTAGAGCATGCTGTAGGTATTACAGGTACTGCGCTACAGTGGTTTGTATCATAATAGACTGCAGTTTGTTCATGTAAATGGAGAATCCTCTTCGCACAGTGAGGTCAACCCTCTGGGGTCCAGGGTATAATTGGTCGTTTTTGACTACTTTTGATTTTACTTCTACATTTCTCCTTTAAAATTGTTTACCTTGCCTTGTTTTGTGTCATTCTTTTCAGCACAACCTCATGTGTCTGAATTTACAATTATTTTTTTCATTTTGGTATGCTGTATCAGCACAATTGATCTGAATTCCACCAAAAACATAAAAGTCAAATAGAAAACAGTTATACTTTTTACTGTAAAAACCACAACTTGAAATAGAAATTGTACATTTTAAAGACATTTACCTTAAATGCAGCCAAGGCATCAGGTGTTTTTTATATAACAATTTAACACTATTTGCAGAACAATCAGCTGTTCTCCGTCAAATACACACAAATTATTTGTGCCACTCCAAAAGATGTTTTCTGTCCACTATAAGACAAGGAGAACACCGCAGGCCTAAACCCTGCAGCTCTGACAGCAGGAGCTCTGTCACTCTTCCTGTTTTCCACAGTGTTTACACTGCTATCTGCCTTTGGTGGCTTTTTTTGCAGCAGCTAGTACTCTAGTACACTAGTACCCTCACTGACACACAAAACAATGACTACACTACACACCAACTACACAAGACAACACACTAATACTCTCACTGCTGTCACTCCTAAAAACTTCCCCCTCTTCCTCAACAACTAAATGCCATGTCATTTTTTGATTGGTCAACATTGTACAGGAGTGGTTTTGTTTTTGTTTGTTTGGGGTTTTTTTGTTTGTTTTTTGCTTGCAAGCAGAGAGTGTTTGCTAGCGCTGTCATTGGGAAACACAGTAAATACTACGATTTTATTCAGAAAAGAACATTGCATGTACTGTTATCATAACTCTGGTTTTACGTAGCGTATCAATTTTATATACCAGTCTAAAAACTGGTGTACAGTTTGAAGTCCACGCTTTCAACACAAGTTGAAATTGAGACTCTGGGTCGCTGCGTCTTGTTGTTGTGTTGTCTTAAATCAGTCATGTGATTTGGATGCACCGGCGCATCCGTCGACCCCAGAGGGTCAATTATGGAGTTCCACTGGGTTCCATGCTAGGACTAGGTGTTTCTTCCTGACTCACTATTCATTTACACTCACAACGTTTATACACCTCTCTTGTTATTATTAACCTCTGGCCCTCTTCCATTGCATGCCTTGGTCCTGTCTTCATCCACTCACCCAAAGCAGATGGACAAACCTGCTTCTGCTGGAGGTTTAATCCTGTTAAAGGGGGAGTTTTTCATTCCCAGTGTGGCGCTTGCTCATAGGTGGTCATATGACTGTTGGGGTTTTCTCTGTATTATTGTAGGGTTTTTATCTTACAATATAAAGCACCTTGAGGCAACTGTTGTTATGATTTGGCACATTAAAAATAAAAATGAATTGAATAGCTCTTAGCTGGTTGAGCTCTCCTGACTAAATCGTTTGCCTTCATGCTTCAGCTGTCATAGTTACAGCTGATTGGGTCCACGGTGCCGATCATAAAGGTGATAACTGTGAGACCGCTGTATGTGGCAGCCTGTTAAAACCGATAACGTTGATTTTAACCATGTTCTTCTCCAAACTTAACCAAGTAGCGGCGATGCCAAACTTAAGTAATTTTACATCCGGAAAATCAATTTTCCTGTAGACTCCTGGAGGAGCAACAACACCTCGCCAACGGACTCTGTTCTAGGCTGTTCTGGGTTCAAATTTAACATCCTAACTAAAACAAAACCTATTATTGATTTTTTTTTTAAATAAAAAATGCAATAATTTTAGAGTGTTTATTAAGAATCTGCATTTTTTTTATCGTGGAACAAGAACAGCTTGTTAACACTTTGGGAGCGGGCTGCTTTAACGTTAATGTGGCGTGCATGTGTAGGCTCAGTTTCATTTTGTTGTCCTGCTTCGGTATCTCGCGTATCTTTTGAGGCATAAGTGTAGCTCTTACAGAAGCGGTCCATGAGTTTGTTATAAAACTGTGTTTAGTTTGCATTTGTCATGTTTCAGTAGCTCAAAGCTGATTCTCAGTTGTAATGGCCGTTAGCTACAAAAACCCTTTTCCCTAGCTTGGACTTTTTTTCATGCAGGTTTTAATCTGCTTGAGCCCTACAGGCTGATATTAACTTCTTTAGGAGCTCTAATTCTTTCTAGATTCATCCCAAGTCTCGAGTGATTGGCTTGTTTTCTATTCATTTACACACTGGTGCTGAAACACACACTCAACCACACCAGCGTACTGCACTGATAAGCTGGGCTCATGCAGGGATCTGTTTATATTGAACAAAGCTGGACATTAGCAATTAAACTGCTACTGAAAAAATCTTTTAAGCACTGATAACAGCTAAGCTAGGAGATCATCATATAGCCCAGTCTGACTGATTGACTGGCTGGGATCACATAACTAACATAATAAAATGTAAATGTCTCAAATCTAACATGCAGCAGTACCATTCCACTGCTCTGCATTACACTCATCCCATCACTTTACAAATCTGTGTGTACCGTATCAGAGACTTAGTGGATGCTGAGGGACATTTTTTTATTTGAAATATTTCTAAGCGTTTCTGCGTACCGTCATTCAGATCTTAACCTTTTGCATGGTGCTGATTTTGTGATCAGTCCTCCCTCGTCCCTCGTTTCATTTCTGCTGAATTGTCTGGACGTGACTCCGTCTTCATCAGCGGCTCTCGTCTGTTTCCGCTGCAGTTCGTTACGACACGTCACCTTGCAAGAGATGAAATCACAGAAATATTTCAGGTGGTCTTTCAGTTTAGTGTTTTAGATGTGGATCCCGTCTTATCCCAGCTTTCCCCTTTTCAAATGTGACCAAGAATCAAAGTGTAAAAAAGAAAAAGCAAAACAAACTGATGTCCTAACAAACCGTCAACTTACTCTAATTCACAAATTCAACTTCGACTTTATCGCCCTTTAAACGTCTCTAACATTATGTCGACGTACCAGCACCCACGATACCTACGATGTGTTTCAACAGCATTTGGTAGAACATGAGACAGCACCTGCTGATGAGCACTGAAAAGGACAAACCCCGTGCAGACGTGTTGTACCAGCCCTCTCTCTGCTTAAACAGAGAGAAGACTGATGTGAAATCATTAAGTCTGATTTGGGACAGAGTTCAACTCTAAATGTTATTTTAAAAGAAAGTCAAAGGTAAACCATGTGAATAAAAGATAGTACACGGTGTATCAAAAAGAGTCGTGCAATTTCAAAAAGCTTCATTTGTCTAAGTATGGCCCATAGAAGCTTGAGGGAAATTTTAAAATACAGGCTGAAGGCAACATACAAAATACAGGCAACATGTGGCATTGGCTCAGTGTAACCCTCTGACATTAGCAGCTAGCCTTAGATCTATATTTACCAGACATTTTATTAGGTACATAGTTTAACTGTTTGTTACTGCAGATATCTAATCAACCAATCAAAGACGACCTGCTGAAGTTTAAACTGAGTAAATGGTAAACAGACGAATTCTTAGCTGCCATTTTTCGAGCACTCAAAGCGCTTTTAAACAACTCGCCTCACTCACACGAGCACTTATTTAATGCTTTTCCTATGTAACATTTACACACCGGAGAGAAACTGAGTTTAGTTTATTGCCCTGCAGACTGGAGCAGACGGGGTTCGAACCACTAACCCCCTCTACCTCCCGAGCTGCAGCCACCACACCCAATCAGAATGAGGAAGAAGAAAGGTGCCTAAACCGATGATCTGCTGGGATTCATTATAGAAACATCTCGACAGTTTACATGGTCCAAAAGATCCAAATAAAAAATGAGAATGAAAGATTAAGGCAGGCGAGGTGAAATGATGGTCTATCTGGTGATTGTCGTCTTAACATGTAGAAAGATTTCTGTTGTTGCTACCATCAGAATTTCATGTTTTGTTAAGTTTTTTTTGCATAAAGCAACAAGTTTGACCCATCAGTCGGTCAGTCGCTGTGACACTAGCTTAGTTTTTCCTTTTCTTGGTACTTGAAAGTTTACTCGCATGTGAAAAACCCGATGTCTCGTTTATACAGATCAGTCTGCTAATCAGTCATTTAGCAGGACTTTTTGTTTGTTTGTTTTCTTGCTAAGTAATTTATTAGTGCGCATAATCAGGCTGAATAACACACTGTAACACGAAACTGTTACTTTATCCAAACTGTTGTTTCATAGCTTGGAGAACATCAGAGACATGGCGTTAGTTTTAAAGCTTTCCCCTCGTAGCGCTCTGACACTAGCTGGGGGATTCGCCTTAGCCCTACAAATCTTTCTGTGGATTTGTGAAAAATAAAGTTTGTTTTTTCTATAGTTGGATAACAAGATATTAGTTTTTCAAGTTTGTTGGTGAAATTATGTTATCTGTGGTTTCCGACTGATTATCAGTTACATAGAGGTCCTCTGGCAGCCCTAATGTGCAGTGATCATCTTTGAGTTGTGTTGAAAAATGTGATACTGGCTGGAAAAAGTTTAACACAGCAAGAAGTCACAGAGGGCTGAGGGTATTACACTGCACGTATGCTTTCAATCAAAGCACCGCATGTAAAATATAATTACTGACACAAAGTAGGCGGGGTTTGCAAGGCCCTGAGAAGATTTCAGATCTGAAAAAGATGATTGATTGTGTGTAGAAATCACCTTAAAAAGTGTCCCCCCGACATAAAGGAAGACCTGCACCCGCTGCACATAGTAGAGTTACAGTGCCATGAAGCACGACGCACAGCATCAACACAAACGGACTTATTATAACGACAAGAACAGATGTGAGAGAGAAATAAAATCAGCAATTAAAATCAATAGTCTAAATATGTAGTGAGTCCACAGACGGGCTGTCCACGTCCACACCAGCCCGGATAGATCTGAAAACGGCGTTTTCTTCTGGAAGCGCTCCGCGTCCACACTTTTGTTTTTAGTCGTTTTCACACAGTTGCGTGTCCACATTAAAACGGGGCAAAACGCTTACGTTGCAGTTACACGATTCGACCTGCGTCATTTCCATCGGTGTTTATTTACTTTCCGGCTCTTTAAACCTTGGCGGCGAGAAAAAGCACCGAATGTTTCAAATGGAATGATGACGAGGTGGAGCTGTTGCTCCGAGTCACACATGAGTACATATTCATCTTCAACACGGCCACTAAAAACTGTGAGCAAACAAAACAACTGCTGTACGATGCCGTCTGACCATCTTGGTCGAAGTGGTCACATGACTGCATCATATGACTAACGTACGTCATCGTTTTCGAAAGTCTGCGTTTTGGTCGACCACACTGCAGTAGTTGTACAGATTTGTCATCCTTCACAAGCTGCTGTGTTAATGTCAGCCCATTTTCTCAGGAGACATTCTTAATCTCTTAAGTTTTACTTTCTGGTGAAGTAAAGGCTAAAAAGCATAAAACAGTCAGTTTCAGTCCTTCACATACAAACGTTATGGCATCAACAAAGCAATCGGGCCAATAACCAGTAGAGACAAAACCTGTATTAGAGAAAATTCTATTTATTTTGTTGAACATATTTATTTTAATCAGCCATCACTAGCCAGCTTTGCCACAACCAGGTGTCATAATCGATGGATGAAGGTCCTCTGAAGTCCTGTTTTGATGCTTTGAGTCATGAGTCGCACAAAGGCAGGACAGGACTGTGAAACCACGCACCCACTGGCCTCCGTGATCCTTACAGTTGCCAGAACTTGTAGATTGGACTCAATGTTTTATTCATTGTAAACCAAAAGGAGTAACTGACACCATAAACTAAGCAAGAAAATCTGACCCGTTTTCCTCTAGTCATCTTTGCAGCCACAGGTTTCACCCCCTAGTGGCCATTAACAGTATTACTGGTTGGCTTTTCAGTCTGTATTTTATGGTTTTCTTCACATCAGCTTGGATTTGTTTGCTGCAGTTAATCAGTTAATGTTGAAGTTCCACATGCTGGCCGGTCTTGTGATGCTGATGAGTTTATCTATTGATTGTTTTAGCACTTAAAATGATGAGAAGGTGATAAAAGTTACTTTTCATGCGATAAACAGAAACGACACATAAACAAAAAAAGATGTTTATGGATCATAAAAATAGAAACGTCCCTCGTTTCTTTGTTCCTACATTTAGATTTGCTGTCAGAAACTCGCACGTCAGCTTTATGGCAGGTTATGAACACTACAGGCCACCATACCGCAGTCAGCGTAACCATGGAGACCAATCAGACGTTTGGTTGGGACGACCTCGTTAGCCTCATTCAGGGTCGTTCTGGTGCTGGACGAGCGTTTAAACGAACAGACACACACAGGGGCTTCCCTGTCGATCGCCCTCACTCCCCGCCTCTCTCTCCCTGTGCTGCTGCTTCTAGCACCCCCCCCCCCTTCTTTCTCTCTGTTTTGTTTGGTTTGGTTTTCAGTCATTTTCTTCTCGATGATCTCTCTTTCTGTGTGTCTCATGATGTAAATATACAGATAGTCATCCTTCAGTCTGTTGACTTTATTCTTATGTAAATTATTTAAAAAAGAGATCGACCATGGATGATATACAATATATTAAAAAAGTATGAAATAAAAAAGAAATGAAAACTGGAAACGATGAGAATGTACCTGATGATGATGTCGAAGGAGGTGATGATTGTTTCTGTGCAGTTATTAACAACTGTGATGATGTCACGACAACGACTATTGGTCGGTGATGATGAGGATGACGGTGGTGAATGATGATTAAGATTAAAAACTCCTATGATTCTAAAGAAACGCTGCATGAATCTGTCTTATTCTTGTGCTTGGTTTGTGTGATGTTCAAACAGCAAGCGCACACGAGACATTAATCAGATCAAAAAGACTGGGGACACATTAATCGACACCTTCGTCATCTTATCATGTGCAGAACTACACAAACATGGTCAAATCAAAGTGCTTTGTTATTTATTTATTTATGTATTTATGTTTAATTTTCAGTCGTCAGTTTTAGACGTAAATGAATCCAAAACGTAAAATTTGTTGACAGACAAGCAAAAGGTGCACAAAGTGACACCCATCTCATATCAGTACAACCCTGATATGAACTGAGTTTTCTAAACTGTCTACTGGCATGTTTCATCTTCTCTACTATGAGCTTTTACTTGGTTCTATCGATTAACAAACTCAATGAACACCCAGGATATCTGGGCTCTGCCCGATGGGGTCGCCTAAGAGCCGCTACGCCTCCACATCAAAAGAAGCCCGCTGAGGTGATGCAGGCGTGACCAGGATGTCTTCTATGTGAGCTTTTTTGGGTGTGTCCTACCAGGAGGAGACCCCCCCGTGATGATCCAAAACATGCTGCAGAGATCTGTGGGGTGGGAACATCTCAGAGTGTGACTAAACATCTTTACGTTTACAGGTTGAGATTATTTCCATTTGCAGTGATCTATATTTGGGGGTTTAGTTCTGTTCTCGGACCTTGGACCTATAGACCTCCTCCACAGTCATGCTGTGAAAGCATCAGGCTGCAGAAAAAACGCAGACTGGACTCATCAGTGACAACAGACATGAGATCATTCCAGCCATGAAAGAGCAGCGGTGCAGGGTTGTGAGTGGCTTGCAGAAGCAACATAACTGTGGACATGTTACAGCAGCTTATAAAGCACTCCTCTTATATAAAGGAGGGTATCCTGATTAGTTCCTGTTGTAGAGCGACTTTATGGCTATCTTTGGCAGAGGAGACACAGATACATCACAATGACTTCTTAGAAGGATAAATTCACTGTGTGAATTTTTTTAATGGATTTTGCAAAAATAAATTACCGAATGTCACCGCCGCCGGAATGCCAATGAAAATTACTGTATATTAGCATTAAAGCGTTAAATCATGATCAGAAAATGATCTCAGAAAAGTGCTCCAAGTGCCAGTCATGGCTCCAAGGGTCAAGGGGAGGTCAACTGAGCCTGCAAGCGAGTGCTAATTCAATTAAAGTCTTAGTGAGTGAGAAAAGGAGGAGGTGAAAGAGGAGGCTGGGCAGAGAGAAGCAGATCGAACTCGTTCACACTTTAGGAGGACGCACATCAGCACTTTTTTCTCTCAATCTCTGGATCAAATTGGATTTTCAACAGCCTCACTCGAGTCTTCATAACCTGCTGAGAGGAGAAGCAGGAAGTCCTGAATTCAGGAAGTACGAAGAAAAGGAGGGGTCACCTTCAGATCGCAGACGGCCCTGCACATACAAATTACTGTTCGAGCTATTTATGTGACTAAAATTGGCGTCTTTTGTGACCGTTTCTACTTCCCGACTGATCCTGCTGAGTCACCCCACCAACACCAACGCAAACTCGTTACTAATGAGCTAATCAGCGACTCAGAAGTGTGACAGTGCAGAGGTGTGCAGGTGAACGTGAATTTAAAGTAGATGAGCGAGTGATATTTGTACGTTTTTGGACACACTCCTTGTGGCCTCACGTATCTTTCAGTGACTTTAAACAGAACGAGTTTTAATAGATGGTTTCACCCGCTAACGATGCAGCTAATCTGCAGCCTGCAGCTAATAATGATGGACAGGCGAGTAGGAGATGGGTAATAAATAGCCTGAGTTGGTGCTTTCTGTACTCAGGTTTTTGCCTTTCGGGGACTTTGACTCAATTTCAACAGACAAACAAAGTTTGTGTGAAATATCTGCTAGCAAAGAAGCTAATCTGTAGCCACAAGCTGCAGCTTCCCACAAGGATTAAATCTTTCTGTTTGTTAGCTTACAGCGACTTACCAGGCCTCTGCAGTGAGAGCTGTCCGCAGAGACTGTGGCGGACTCTTCTTGTTTCCTTGTCCCAGAATCAGTGAACTACATGCCAGCTGGGGCATTTAGCAATGCAGGTCAGTAGTCCTTCCTGCCTGCCTCCGTGTTAAGCTACATGCTTTTGTCAGCTGCCTCTGAAACCTCTCTGAACTCTTATTGACTGAGCAGATACACGAGCACATGTGCAAATGTTCGAAATTAAACAGCACTGAGTTTGAAGCCTGACAACAACCAACTGGATCCCTGTGAATGCTGAGTTTGCATGCCAGCTTTAGCCACACAAGTTAATATTACTGTCTGACTGACTTGTCCCTCTCAAAATTTAAGAGCAAGAAGTGCCAGTGGTCATCGTCAAGTTGGTTATTTTATCTCACCAGCAGCTAAAAACCCACAAGTGTTAATGACACCATCAAATATGACAGCAACAAGCTCTAACTAGCTCTGCTTTAAAACAGAGTCCAATGATTAACCGATTATCAGGTTTTTCTCTAGATACAAGTTTAAAATAATCAGAGATTCTAAACTTTCTGCTATTTGACACTCATCTAAACGAATACGCCACACGGAGTCCTCGCTGATGAAGTCAGACAACAGAAAAAACTGTACGTGCAGTTTCCTACAGCACATACATCTTTTATATTTAATAAATAATCGTGTGCTCCCTACAGAGAGCTGCCTTCATATTTGAGCTTTTAAATAAAGCATGTACATGTTTGAACGGATTTGATCATCGTTATCTGAACATGGAGAATTAATTAATTCTCTACCTGTAATTACAGTCCGTTCGTTCAGGCAGGAAGTCCTTTCTTCTGTAAATATTTAAACTTTTTTGTTTTTAAGATTATAAGATTATAGGAACTTGACTTAGGATTTTATAAAGAATTAAGAAAGTAAAATTAAAAAGCCAGCCAATGTTCTTCACGATGGTGTCCTTGGATCCGATTCAGTAGATGTGTCCTAAACGTCTGTTCAAATTCCGTGTTTTCATTGGAGACTTGAACAAGTAGAGCAGCCAATCATTCTAGCAGCGCTGCAAGAGAACGAACTTCACTGCACTGCCTTGTTTTCCAGTGGAAACTTTGTCTCATTTGTTCAGAGCACTCAAAAAGAAAAACACCTCAGCTTCACTTTCTGAGTCACTGCCTTCATTAGAGTCTCGCTGACTTACTGTCTGCCGATCTGACTGACAAACTGACTCTCGCAGCGTGCTTTCGGCAGATAAGACGGCATTCATCAACAGAAAGACGTGACACCGGCTGACTTCCTAACAGAGAAACAGATTCGCTGGAAAAACACCCAGCACCCCCGCCCGCGCCTCCCTCTCCAAGGGCACGCAGCAGGGAAACAGGTCCGTGTGCACCGCCAATCAGCACCTCCGGGGAAACCATGGAAACCGCTGGATTTAAACTCATTTAGTCTGTGCGCAGCCTCCAGGAAAACCATTCCTTATAGGAGCGATGTCCTCTGACCTGCAGCTGCTTTACAGAGTGGTACTTTTGTTTTGAAAGAAAATCAGTTTTATCAGGTAAACATATGCCTTTTTTTCTCTAAAGGTGTGTTGATTCAGAAACAGTTGGCTCTTTCCTCAGATGACTGTTGATGAGTGACAGGTGTGGTGAGACTGCAGCCACCATGATGGAGGCAAACGAGCTGATTTGAGAGGAAGCTCGCGGTGGGAAAGATAAAAGTTCTCGAGCACGGAGCGAGAGTTGTCAGGCAGGTGTGTGTGTGTGTGGCCCTAACACCTGACATGGAGATAATGGGTTAGTGATGTCATTACAAGGAATTTGGGGAAACACGAGTCAGGTGAATCGACAGCTCGCCGGGATGTTCAGCGTGCCGGCCGTCTGCGACCTTTGCCCTCTGTTCTGCCTGCGCTCCTCTGGGACTTGGACGCCTCTCCGCAGGTAGGAGGACCATCTGGCTGACCTTTGAACCCTGAGTTCATTATTTACAACCTGAGAGCCTCCTGTGACCTTGCATCGTTTCCCTGCCCCCACCTTCTCTCTTCTATGTGGTACTCAGTCCGATACATATCTGATGTTTTAGAAAGCGACTGCTGTTTGAAAGGTCATGTCGTATTAAATCCGTCTTTTACATCACTGACACAAGACAGACGCCAGTTATCAGCGCCGGAGAAGACTTCCGTCAACAGAGCGCGTTGTGTGCGACGTGTTGTTTTGCACATGCGGGCCGCTTTGAGGGCCGTCAACCGTTCACAGACTCTGTCACATTTTGTTTGTAGTGTGAAAAACCAGACAAAAAAAATCGTAATTGAGCATTAAGACCTGCAGTGTGAACATAGCCTAAGTGATGGAGTGCGTAATGGGCAGGACAATTACATTCTCTTCCACTGGAGGGCAGTACAACTACCTCCTCTAATTAAATGGGTTGCCAACTGCCAGTAAAAAAGAAGACAAAAAAGAAATTATATAATAGTCATGCTGCAAATGAGACAATGCAGCACGTAATAGCAATAGATAATATTTTTTATAATATAATATATTTGAAAAGAAAAAGCAGTCAGTCGGACCTGGTCCTGGACAGAACTGCAGCCCAGATGAAGACCCCAGCATCAGTAGTCGTCAGAAGAAAGTAAACTGAGCCAGTTCTGCTATGCCCAGTGCACAGGCAAAAAATTATTAATATGCTTTTTGTGACATTTTTGTTTGGCGGTGTGCCGTGTGATTTTTCTAATGTGAAATATGTGCCGTGGCTCCAAAAGGTTGGGGAACTCTGGTCTAGATGACTAACAGATCTCAGAGCTCAGTAAACACTTTGCTGATGAGTTTGTGGTTACGCTCACCGACAGAAGGATCGAACAGGACTGTGTGAGTGTGAAAAGCTAGGATGGCCATCAAAACAGGACCTCACGATCCAACGGAGAAAGGGCCAAAGGGCCATCTTTTATATACAGTCTATACCATCCACTAGCTTCTGTTTGGTCACTCCGTCACCAGGAGGGGTGCGGCCAGAAATTCTGGGCCCTCATTTTCCACAGATAAATTGAACCCAATAAACAGCCTGTATGATGCAACATGCCTGCGTTTGTCACTGTAGAGCTGCATCATAGCAAGAGACGCTATGCTAGTGACCGTAGGTTGGACGGAGGGGTGGAACGAACCATTGTGAAAGGGAGGGGTGTGTCATAAACAGTTCATTATTATTATAATACATTATTTGTTAAATATTATTAAATATATTGTCAAAATAGACAAAATACACATTATGTGTAGGAGGGGCCCTAGCACATAATGATATAAGAAAAAAATGGGATCTTGTCTTCTGGGCCCTTCCTCAGCCTGGGCTCTTAGAATCGTCCTAACCTTCCACCCCTTTACGGCGCCCCTGGTCACCAGAGTAAGCTATGATCTCAGAATGGATTATTTAAACTAAAAACGTTGGTCTGTACGATGTTTAATGTATTCAGTGGTAGAGTACGGCGTTGTCACAAAGACCCCACACCGTGTGAGTGTTCTGCAGGGTTTCTTCTCTCCGGTGTTTCTGCAGGTGACCAAAAACTAAAATTTAATTTGTCAAAATCTTCTCATGATAAAAGTTTGTTCCCAGGATGTGTTTTAATAAATAAAGTGTGCAGGTGTGCATCTTTACCCATGTTTGATTAAACAGCAAAGATCTGTAAAATCCAACTGACACAGAATATCTCGTTTCTCTTTGAACACATCTTCTAATGTCATTACTTGATGCATCGTCTGCTGCTTCCCTCCTCACGTCTGCAGTGCGAGACACTGAGCTAGAAGGAAATCACGTGAAGCTTAGGGATGGGGATTGGGTTGTAGCGTAAGGAAATAAAGGGTCTGTGAAGGTAGAAATGACAGACAAGGGCATGAGCAGACAGAAAATTAACAAAGGCACAGATGTGTAAAAGATGGAAAGGAAAAAACTGAAGAGGAGATCATCAGATATGAAGGAGCAGGAGGACTTCAGAAGGTAAAGGTGGGAAGAAAGGACGAAGAGGAGGGAAGTATAGAGCTGCGTTTGATTGGACTGTATATAAAAGATGGCACCAGCTACTTTGACATCACCTATTGGTGCGTATAAATGATAAATGGCCTGTATCTGTATAGCTTTACATTACAGTCATCCACACACTGGTGATGGTGAGCTACATTGCACTGACAGAGGCGAGGCTGCCGGACACTGGGGGGCGCCACCAGGCCCTCTGACCACCACCAGTAGGCAAACAGGTGAAGTGTCTTGCCCAAGGACACAACGACCGAGACTGTCAGAGCTGGGGCTCGAACCAGCAACCTTCTGATTACAAGACAAACTGCCAACTCTCTGAGCCACGATCGCCCCGTAAAGCCATCCTGTTTTAAAGCCTCAGCTCCATCTTGATACTTTTGGAATCGGGAGTGACCATCGTCTCATGGTCTCCGCTCACAGACTCAGTCTGTTGGTTGTTCCCCAAACATGACTATAGACCATAGGGGGCGGAGCCTTTCAGTCTGTGGCACCAAGGCTGTGGAACAGTCACCACCACAACGACCTTTGGTTGTTTTTTATTCACATTTAACCTTTTGTATCGTTTATATCGTCTATTTTATTACTTAACGTTCTGTTTATTATAAATATGTGGCTGATTCTGCACAAGACTGGATAGAAAGAAAAGAGGAGGTTTAACGGCAAAAGAGGAGATTCAGAAAGTACAGGACAGAAGGGAAGAGAGTGAGGGCACGAGAAAAAAAGGAAAGGTGACACAGATTTAGCAAGGACGAGGAGGGCAAACAGAATAAAGGGCTACAGCCGACGAGGGGAGGAGATGTGTGTGTGGAACAGGTGAAAATAAAGCACAGGAGCGGGTAGAAAAAGACCAGCGGTTTGTTTTTGAGCTCTTTTTCCTCAGCTGTGTGCGCTGCAGATGGAGCTGAGCAGTTTTCAGGCCGCAGCGTTCCCAGTCTGCAGTCACATTGCTGAGGCTTACAGCCCCAGACTCAGCCACACCTGTCACCCAGGCGCTCTGTGTGAGTCTGTTCAGAAGCATGCATGCTAATTCTGCCTGCCGCACACATCTTCCGTGATCACGTGACCATGATGCACGCATCAATTCGGAGCCCTTACCCGCTCTTATCTCTGAGTGTGTGTGTGTGTGCTGAGGGGTGTGACGGCGGGCGAAATGTGGAATTGTGAGTCTGCCAGCTGCTCTGCTGTGAGCTGCAAAATATGCGAGAGGTGTGTAAACAGAGAGACAGGGGTGTGTGCAGAGAGAGAGAGAGAGGACGAGTAAATGAGCGCAAGATGAGTGTGTGTGTGTGTGTGTGTGTGTGTGTGTGTGTGAGCATGTATTCATATCTTTGTGAGGATCAAAACCCTGGTCCCAATAGTTTG
>VUQR01007511.1:1665-14203 GCA_015108515.1 Hemichromis elongatus | reverse complement strand
TTTGTTTTGATGGAGCCGCGCTGCCCCGGGGGGCTGGTCCTCTAACCCGGAAGTAGCTCCGTCCGGAGTTTCGGCAGTCCGCCGATTAATTAACATTCACCAGCTGCCGTGAATTATCCGCCATCAGACCCGATGTACTTAACGCTGTGACCAGGCTTCAGTCAGCGCTGGATCATTAGGCTAAGCCCGTTAGTAGCGTTTAGATCGTGTGCTCATTCCTACTTGCTTTCGGATTGCTACTTACTCTCTTTTTTTGTCTTTCGCACCAGGAGGTGGAGAGGAGAACACGGGAGCTGGGTGAATTGACCACGGGGAGCCACGGCCGAGGGATTTCACTGGACTTTACTTTTTCACTTTGTAAATAAATTCACTGTATCATTGCAAGGATATCTGCATTCGAGTCCGCTTCCTCCACACGCCATGACAATTATTGTGTATGCAGAGGGCAGCAAAAGAAAAAAAAACTTTTCTTCCTCTCAACCTGTGTATTGCATGAACTCTCTTGCTGATCTTCCCACAGCAAGAAGAGCAAAGGTGAAATTAATCACAATAATGATGCTCAGCTTCATTTTATAACCCAGTGATGCAGCATGTACAATGCATGTCTACTGGTGAATAGCAAGAAATTTGTTTTTCCCATCACTTTTCCTTCACCTTGATGGAGAACATCCTGAGGTTAGGAAAAGTTGTTGAAGTCGTGATGTTTGATCAAAAAGGACTTTTGAAAAGACAGTTCTGAATGCACTACACCACGTAATAATGTGGTGGTGAATGTTGCCGATATAATTGGTCCCCTGAGTGCCCCCTCAAAAACTATGAATGTCCGTTTCTTGGGAAAAGAAATTTTCACTCCTCAATGTTTGTTAAATAGTATAAAAATATGCACAGATGACACTTATGCTGTGTTATTTTATTCATTTTAATGGAGAAAGACTGATGCAATTTTTCCCATCCTCATTTGTAAATGGAGTGAGCAGAACACCACCTGCTGATGCGATTGGTAAATGCTTAGATGGAAAATCTATTAGAAAAAGTGTTACCTTTGCTACTGAAACACAGGCAGACAGAGAGGTAGCAACTGTTTGTTCCATCTCTCACATGCTAGCATGCCCAAAGCAAAGCACAAGGCAAACTGTGTGCTGTGTGTAAAGCGTTTAGGTTGAACTATTTTCAGTTTTTTAGTCAGAGCTTGCTTTTCTAGCAAAAAGTCAATCTCTGCAGGTTCACAGTTGGTGTTGGTCGCAAACAGGGCTGCCCTTTGTCCTCAATTTGGTTCATGATATTTATAGACAGAATTTCTAGACAAAGCTAGTGGGCGGAGGATGGAAACTTTAGTGGTTCTTGTTTATTTATGCAGATGATGCAGTTCTGTTGGCTTCTTCGAGCCATGACCTCCAGCTTGAACTGGGGCATCTGAATGTGCAGAGGGCAGAATGAGTATCAGCATCTACAGTCTGATCAAGTCTGGCGAAATGGATATTGAAGGCTAAGAACGAGTCGCAGCCCCGAGCAGAGTTTAAGTATCTTTGTGTTGTTTGTAAGTGAGCAGAGAGTGAAGACAGTATGAAAGATGGAGTGCTTTTTTTTTCTTTTTTTTTAACTCTGGTGATGTGGTGGATTTTTGTGTGACTTGTATACCCATAAGACTATATACACTATATATTTATCTGCACTGAACATATATATTTTAACTTTCATGTAGAGTCTTAAGCACAAGACATTTTGTTTCACCATTATGAAGTTTGTACAGTAACAGGGCAGTTAATGCTGCTGAGAGTTCTCCTGAATAACTCGCTCTCCACCTCCGGTAACTAACCTCCCCTAAATACACACTCACCATCTTTCATGCAGCACAACCATAACAGTAACATTGTAACAGAGGCTGAATACATCAAATTACAATCACAATGAAACACACACACACACACACCTACTGTAAACCTATGAGAATCACCATGTTAAGCATATAACCTATGTAGTTAGGTCAAGTGTTATTTACATGACATAATATAATATCAGATTATGCCATGCTGACTGCCTGTTGTAATGAGCCAAAGCTAAAG
Source organism: Hemichromis elongatus (assembly GCA_015108515.1). Lineage (NCBI taxonomy): Eukaryota > Metazoa > Chordata > Actinopteri > Cichliformes > Cichlidae > Hemichromis > Hemichromis elongatus. Next base: position 12,140 of record VUQR01007511.1, on the reverse strand, counting down.
GGTAGCAGGAGCCCTGACTGGCCTCTGGCCAGGACCTTGGCCTCTACCTGACCCTGCAGCTGTGTTTAACTTGAGGACGGCTAGGAAAGTTACCCATCAGCAGGGGGCGGGGATACTGGTCCCTATAGGGACCAGAGGATGCCCCAGGACCTCCTCTTTTTTCCTGCTGCTGCTTTCTGTCCATCTCTGTGTTTCTCTGCTGTCTGTGCTTAAGGCTGTAGACCCTGGGGTGTTGTTTTGCTTGCTTTCTGCTACGTAATTTTCTGGCTAAATGTCTGTATGTATTTTTCCTGCTGTTCATATGATTCAGTGCATTAAACTGTGTACCAAGAATTCTACTCTTTTCCAGAGCATCTTTTTGAATGCATTGATTTTAATTGGATCTATCAGGTTGGCTTCAAAATTTGCGACCACAGTGATCTTGACTGATTTTGTTCATTCAATAGAAGTTGTTATCAAAAAAGTTTAGATGCTCCTCAGCCAGAGTGAGGTAATCTCTTCAGCTCTGACAGGAACCCAGATATGTTGTATGTTTGTGTTTGCTTGGATGACAGTCATTGGTGCATCCAACAGAAACTGGAGCGAGGAGGAAAAACGATGCAGAAAAAGAAAAGAAAACTCATCTGTTTCTTCGACTAGCCATCTCTTTTCTTTATTTTTCCACATCTAAAACACACAGCTGAGCCTCTGTTTTTTGGAGTTTGTGTAATTCTGTGCGTTTCTGTGGAAATGGTTTTTAAATCTCTCTCCTTTTATTGTATTCATACACATATGAAAATGTGTGTTTCAGTGTGTGTTTGATGGTATTTCTGTGTGTTGCATCACCGCTCTGCCACAAGACGGTCTGATGGACACTTTGAATCCATGAAAGGATCCGTCTGTCAGAATTCGTACGTCTGTCTGTCAGTCAGTGTTGCATTTGACAGCTCAAGGATTTTATATCCGCATAACACCAACCCGAATATTTTCTTGTCCCCCAGCATTGTCTGTCAGGCTTCATTATTTCCAATACTAGTCAAAAGCAAAAGCATAAAACACATGAAAGAGCCTTCCTCGTCGACAAAGTGACATATTCTATCACTACAATCTAATGTATTCTTTGCTGTTATTTAAAAATGCAATTGAAGGCCATGTTTAGCCCTGCCAGGCCCATTATAAAACACAAATATCACCAACATGCTGTAGCTCAAATCTCCAAACCTATGTGAGCTTCAAACCCTCCTATAAGTGTCTTTGCAGTTACAGAGACGCACGCTCTGCAAGTTCAAAGGAATGTTTCAGTCATTGCTGAGAATACATAAGACAGGACACATAAGAGCAGAGCTGCAGCTTCCCACTTCAATGCAAATCAGTCACAAAGAAGCTTTTTTTTATACTATACACTGTGGAAAAAAACAAGATGACATTTAAAGAAAAAATTTGGAGTTTGTTTTTAATACCGTGAGCTCTTGTAGGGTCTTATCATTGCTGTTGTTGCAGGCTTGTCTGCTGGTTTTCTATTGCTGCACTGCTCTGTCTTATTTATTTTGAGCTTTTCTTTTTTTGAGATAAAGAATGGGAGTAAATGTGTCTCGCCTCCTGCTGGAGTGTCGCCGCTGTAGATCAGCGGGGAGTCTCCATATCAAGGCTTTTCGGTTCCCTGATTTCCAGTGTTCCTCGTCTCGTTCATCAACATTACATGTGATTACAGCATGTTTCAAGCACAATGAGAGCCTGTCGTCGCCACATTAGTGCTTCAGAAGCACTCGTTTCATTTCAGGTGCATTGCTGAGATATTGCACCTTAGTCACAGGATCATTGCCTCTTTCATTGCTTTCATAACTTCCACTCTCAATTTGTCAAGAACTCTTAGAGGAATTTATTCAGAAAGAAATCTGTGATTATTATTGTTAGGAGGAATTTTTCTTTTTTTCTCCCCCAATAGTTTAGCTATAGACATGGATACACACACACACACACACACACACACACACACACACACACCTACACACACACACACACACACACACACCTACACACACATATATATATATACATATATATATATGGTTCATCCAGACCATATGCTGTATATAAGAGACGGGTGTAACCATTCTGGCATCGCCCGTCAGTGTGTGAAGTCTCACTGTTAAGCATTTCAACCATAGATGTCTTTGTGTTTCTAAACCAGATGTGATGACGGAGAGGCAGATCTAACTGAGGAACAAGAAACATTCTGTACTGATGTGGGAGCAGTTTGGCACAGGATGCCAACCCTGAAGTATCCTCTGCTCTGTTGTCTACTTTACTGAAATTTTCCTAAGAAGACTAGTAGATAGTGATTTGGGGCTATAAACTTTTCGTGAGATCACACACTGGGAAAATGAGTCTCCTATCCATAGGGTCTCTTATTGACTTCTATACAGCTTTGCTTTTTATTTTCAACCTACTGACTTCATGTAGGCAGTCGTGGCAAATCATTAGAAAAAGATGATTTCCACTACTTGTATTTGCAATCTCATTCTTGACTGTAGTATGCAGGGTTTTGGTTCTTTATTGTTTTACCTAGCTCATAGTTTAGTTACTTTGCTTTTACCTTTCTCATTTGTTTAGTTGTTTGTAGCTATGTTCTCTACTTGTTTCGTTTTCCCTCATTAACTTTTTTAGTTTTTATTGTCTCTGTCTCCCTCTGTTCACTTCCTCGTCATCTCTCATGACTGCATGAGCCAGGCTCTGTCTATCCATGAGATTCAGCGTTCCCTGGCAACTTCCAGTGCTTTGATTACCTTTGCTCTGATTCCTGTTTGTTTCTGAGTTGTGGACAATCAGCATGAAATGATCACTTTGTGTTACTCCTGCTTTCTGTGGCTTCAACAAACACCTCACACAGCCACACGTGACATGCAAGGTGATTCCCTTCACCAGCTCTGCATCTCATTCAGTGCAGCTGCTCCTTAAATCCTGTTTTATCATCAAGCGTTATATCTGAATATCTGGGCTAGAGAAGATTCACAGGCCCACACTATTTCGCATATGGATTTCTGTTGAAGCTCCAAGGTCATTAGATCTCAGAAGAAAATTAAAGTATGTTTTGTACATTAGTTTTACGTTTAGGTTGTCTGTAGGCAGGTCTTAAGTTGGTCTGACGGGAATCAAATTTCAGTGATCAGAAGACAAAAAGTACAACGTCAAACAATGCAAAACAACTCCACTGAGGTAAGAAATCGAACTTCATGAAACTTGTTGTATGGGTGGAGCATTTGTGTAAAAAGAAACCTGAAAATTTTTAAAGCATCTCTCAACCCCAACACAAGTTTCCTAAGAACAAAACAAGTGCATGGGCTCTCCGTGTGCTCGTCGACTTCTATTGTTTATTTATTGCAGCGTTATACTGAGAGTTTTCGTCGCTACCTTCCGCATGTCACAGTGAACATGTTCATATTTATGTGCATATTTTGGTGGATTTGCATCTAAATTTGGCACGACTTCTTTTAAACACATGACGACCCCCCTGCTGTTCATCTGTAATCCCAATTTTTTGAACAAGTCACCACAGTTTTTTTCCTCCAGTTTCTTACTATACCAAGACACACACACACGCTTTCTTAATAAATTGAATCAGTATTTATATCTGAAGTGAGACATTTCATTAGATCTGGGAGGTGTCACTGTGGCTTATGTACATCTCTCCACTCACACAGATATACAGAATGAGTTTAAATGTGAATGCAGATAAGGTGGAGGGCTGTCACCATTAACAATGAGATAAACAAGACAGATCGAAAACCTGGAGACTGAATAGCCTGAAGGGGAGAGAGAGGGGGATAGACTAACAGGGAGATGGTACTGCAGTGAAATCACAGGCTGAAAACACATAATTTGTGATGTGAATGACAGACTGTCTCCATTTGTCTCGTCTTCCCTCTCTGTTCTTTTCTTCCTCTGCTTCTCCACCTCCTCATGGTCTTCATTTCATCTTCATTACATTGTGTGTGTGTGTGTGTGTGTGTGTGTGTGTGTGCGTGCGTGTGCGTGTGTGTGGGATGTCTGACAGATTGGTGTCAGTTTTGCTCTGTTGAGACACGGGCTCTTTCCCTCCATTCTAAACTCATCCCTGATCGTTCTGTCATGTAAATTTTTACGACATGAATTGTAAATTTTTGAGACTAACTCTCTGGTTTTGTTCAGATGGTTGACATAAACCCTACAAAGCTCATATTTCCTGATAAACACGGTGGTGGGATTTAAAAAATAAATTTAAAAAACTGCCTGGCAGGAATTCCAACGGGTATTTTTTATTTATTTTTTTTTAGCTGCTACACCATAAACATAAAACGGTCTAGTGTCTATTTTTCTCCAGAATTCCTTTTCCATAAAAGCCTGAAACATACCATAATTTAAAGGGGAATTATGGCTCAGCTTTTGTCAGTGACGGCTGCCTTTGAAGTGGGTGCAGGCGGAGTAAAAATGGGATGATGAGCACCATCTAGGTGTTGTCAGAAGTGCCTGAAGCGTCATGGTTAAAGGAACTCCTTGAGAACACTCAGAAGACAGTCGGGAAGGAGGTGGCTGCTTGTCTTCAGTCACTTAATCTGAAACCTTTGGGGAATTTACATATTCGGCTGCGACTGGGCAACTGTGCTGAAGTTCTTTTCTACTCTGCTTTCTATTATACTTCATCTCAGCGCACGCACAAATGCATCTACATGAGGGTAAATTCCTCTCGACTCTTTGTTCTTCTGCTGCATCTTAAAATTGACACTCATCTTTCAGCTGGTTTACATAAAGAGGGACATGACTGCTAAAATACTTCAGATTTTCTGCAGTTTTTATAAGTTACATGTTTAAAGTCTCAGCAGGGAAATAAATTCTCCTGAACCAACCTTGGAAAAATAAAGAGCTGGATTTCTAAAATATCTGCACTAACAGCCACATTCCTGACTAAACTCTAAAGGATCACATTCTTTCTTTGGAAGCTGAAAGTCAGATTTCAGAAGTAATAAAAGACAATATTTCTAAATGTGGTAGATTAATGTTTTATTGATGCAGCCTCCCTTCTTTTGTTTATTGCATTGTGGCACTCACACCTCCAGCACACTTAAGGCAGCCAAGCACCACACCTCACACTGATATCTTTTGAATTGAAGATATCAAATCTCAGCTTCCTTTAAATGTCAGTCATGCACAAAGACATCTTAAAACATGACTAAATAAAAATCCAGATGCTCATGTATCCATCTTTATATCTACATGTGGATTCTGCCTGGCTGTCCCTCATTCCTTATTCTGTTTAGGATATTCGTAGGCATGATCTGGGGTGAGAAGGGTGTCGATTTTGAGAACCTCAAAATTGTATGCAGGCTTTTTATCTTCAACATACCTAACAAAGCAAATGTGGTTCAGGAGACAGAGTGGACAGCCCTGACCTGTTAAGGCATGGACTCCACTAGACCCCTGAAGGTGTGCAGTGGTATATTCATGAAGATGTTAGCATCATATCCTTTAAGTCTTGAAAGTTGTGAGGTGGGACCGTCATGGATCAGACTACAGATGAGAATCACCACAGATGCTCAATTCCATTGTGAGCTGAGAAATGTGGAGCTCATTTCAACTCCTCAAACTCGTTGTTGTGATCCTCAAACCATTCCTGAACCATTTTTTTGTGTGAGGCTGCATTGATCTCCTGAAAGTGGCCACAGCCATCAGGGAGTAGCCTTTCCATGAAAGTGTATTGCTGGCCATCCATGTCATGTACAAAAAAAGGTGAACAGTTTACTGTTTCCTGTTCAAATGGTTTAGTTGGCAGTTCACACAAGCTCCCCAAAACTGGACAACAGAAGATACAGAAGAGAAAAACATTGCCTGGTCAATTTATGCTGAGATATTTGGATGGTAGGGTCAGAATTAGCCATAAATAATATGAAAGCAAGAAGCTAACCTGTCTTGTATCAACAATTTAGACTACTGATTGTGCAATGTGGTAGACAGATTCTTGGCACTTTTGGTCCTTTAGTACAACTGAGTAAGACATAACAGCCGATCTCAGTATTGTTGCTAAATGTGTTAATTCTACAGTGTAGTACAGTCTGTGCTTCCATTAACATAGTGCACATTGTCAAAACTTCTTAAATATGTCATTGAGTTCGCTCTAATCAAAGAGCCTCTACAGTCACCTGATCTCAGTCCAGTAGGTGTGTACTGGACTGAGATCAGCTGACTCTGGACATTGGGATGTCATCATGAATGCTGATCCAACTGCAGCAACTGTGTGATGCTACGATGTGGATCAAAATCTTGCAGGAATATTTCCAACACCTTTTTGAATCTGTGCCACCAAGACTTAACTCAGCTCTGATGGCCAAAGGATCTCCAGTCTGGTACTGGTATGCTGTATCTAATGAAGCATATATCTCATCTGGCCTAGGAAATGGTGTTTGGGAAAAGGAACATTGAGAGAGCTGCCAGTGTGTCCTGACTTTGGAAGGTAATGACTGGAACAAGGTGTTATTGGTGACCTAATGTTTCCTTTGAATTACTGATCCTTAAAGTTCAATTACATATCTTACAAATATCTTTCCACTTAAACTTGAGAAGTGAAGCATTACGATCCCTAGACTAAAAATCCAGAGTTTGTGACTTTATAATCTCAGAGAGAAAACTTCCTTTTAAATTTGTTTCTTTCTCTTTATTATATTAATAAATATTAAATAGTTACATTTCTTTTCATCATTCAATATTTAAGTTCATATTTCCTTGAACAAACAGTGAGAGGAATTTAAATATAAAAACAGATGTCCTAAGCGATAAGATTATAAAACCCTCCAAGGCTCAACAGACTTAAAGTCTAAGTAATCGATGAAGGTTAATTGTCTTAAAGTGCTGAAAATGTAAAACCTAATGGTATTTTAAGGCAATTAGTCTTTACAGTGGTTAGCAGGATTTAAGTTTCTGGATCTAAAAAGGATTCATTTGTAGTATCATAAAAAGATAAAGCCTTCAGCAGGATTAAGTCCTGCCCACACCTGAAACAGTTCTACTTAAACTGAATCAGGACTGGTCTGGGAAAACTCAATTCATATGTAAGTGTTAAGGACAACATAAAGGTCAGCCAGCCTTTCAATCCCCCACCCCACCCCCCAAACACACAATCAATAGACACAAAGCACACATCACAAACACTGAGCGGTGTAATTAAAGTAATCCTGCGATGATTCACACGTTTTATCATCTGCTGGTGAATAATCTGCCACTGTCATCGATTAAAAACATTCATCGCACCTGTGGCTTTACATTTGCTCAGGCCTGTCAGATGTATGTTTAAATGTCTCATGTTAACAGAATGAAATCTCATTTCCACACAAAGCTGCAAACTGCAACCTCAGACTGTCATCAGGCTAGACATTAAATGACATCAGTCAGACATTAAATGACACTACAAAAAACAAACAAATAAAAAAAAAAAACCCAAAGCAACAAATCTGAAAGAGAAAAAGTGATAAAAAGGAGAGAAACTGTGTTAATTGTCTGTATTTGTGTCTTTATTGTGAAATACTCGATGTCCTTTTCTCTGTGCCAGAGCTCTCCACTGTCTAAAAACAAAACAATGAGCTGCTCTCTGCGTTCCTTCATTGTGACTCAGTTGTTGTGCACCAGGTGCGCTGTGACTTGTGTGTACACGTGTTTTCCAAAACACCTATTTTACCTGCAGAATCTCTCATCAGTGCTGCCATCGAAAGGCCCCCACAGAAATAATCAAGACTTCTTCTCTTCAGCTGTACAGATTCAAGGTGTGTATGAACTAAACTGATCTTTCAAGTATCTAAAAGACCTCATCAAATCTGCCTTCCTCCCAAACAGAGTGTACACATGCTAAACCTGTTCCTGAATGGGGTAATGTTTAAGATATGATGGGCGGTTTGAAAACATTTTGCCCGAGTGTGTAAGACCCAGTGTAAAGTTACAGTTCAAGCTCCTTTTTTAATATTTTAATATTTTTTAATTTTAATTTTTTTAATATTTAAATGAAAAAAAGGAAACAATTAAAAAAAGACCAGCAACTGAGACAAATCGTAAAAAGAAAAAGCGAACGGAGCCCCAGATGCTGGGTTCTCCCTCTCTCCCTCTTCCTCTCTGTAAAACTCCACCCGGCTCCAGGTGCCCTGAAGGCGGCAGCAGAAGGACGAACCCAACACACCATCTGAGCCCAGAGCAGCCGGGGGGTGCTTCATTTACGCTACAGAGCCTCCCCATTTAATTCGGCACAACACCCTACAGCACACACACACACACATAAACACGCACAAGTCAGTTCATCATGCTTCTGAGTACACCGCACTGACATCCATTTATTTCCTGGAGGCTCAGTTTGACCTCAGACACATGGAAACCAGATGTCCTGTTTTCTCAGGACAGCCTTGTGTTTCTGGCCAGTTTCAGATCTTTTTTCCGCCTCATGCATGGTCTCAGGTCAGTCACCACAGTGTAGAGTGAATTGATTTAAGTGTACTGGTTAGGTAATGAATTGAAAGAATTTACCTGGGCCATGGTTTATTGTCCATCTTGCCAACACCACCACATGTCTTCAGAGAGCGCTGAGTTTATATGTGAAAAGCAGGAATTGTTTGAAGTCCTTGTCTGCAGGCAACAACTTGAAAAACTTCTACCTTCTTGTTTGCCTTAAGTAGAATAAACCAAACATCACTCAGAACCACAAATCACTTGTTCTTGTCTGATTTTATAAGTTATAATATTGATCTCTAAGGTCATGGGGACACCAGAGCACCCATGAAAATGTTCAGAATAGGAGCATAGAATAGAGATCTGGGAGAAGTGCATAGGTGCACAAGGGGAATACTTTGAAGGAAAGAGGGTATACTGTGGGTTTTATTGGCTAGGTCTCAAAAATGTTGATTGCAGTCTGTGGATAAAACCCATAGCTAGTGTCATACCACACCCCAAAAAATACTTGAAGGGGAGATTTCTGCATGTGTAACCACTGTTGCAGCAACTGTTCAGAGAAAGGCATGAGTAACACTAAAAGAAAGTGTACCAGAAAACCAGGACTGTTATTAAAATGCATAAAAAAAAAAGGTTATTGATAAGCCTTGAGCACAGATGGCTTCAGTTTCCACAGTTTGATGGACCACCTGTGAATAAATTTGGGTCCTATCTCTGTGTGAGTCCATAATATTGCTGCATGTGTTTTTTTCCCCCCCCACCGATCTTAAAGACAAAAAGCCGTGAAAAAGTAATTAAAAGGAGCTGACTGTCTGAGATAAATGCCTGTCCGAGGAAGAAAAACACTCTTCATCACTGTCAGGAGAGCAAGAGGAGGAGACGGAGGAGTAATATTAGCTTTATCACTGCTGGGAGAGGAGAAGAAGAAAGGGTTCAGAAAGTGAGACAGAAAAGTTTGTTTTAAAAAGAAAGTGAAGCAGAATTTGAGGAGAAGGGATTAAAGAGAGGAGGTTTTATTAGTGTGTAAAGTAGAGGAGATGGACACGTTTTATTACTGCCGAGGGAGGATTAGGAGACAAGGAGGAGATGGAGTTGATGGTGGAGAAAAACAGGTTTTTATCATGTTGAGGAGAGGTTCGAGGAAAGAAAATGAGAGAAGGGGAATAGAAGCAGCTGAAGAAGTGATGAAAGAAAGAGAAGAAAAGGCACTGTGGATTGAAAAGTGAAGACAGGAAAACAACACTGAGAATAAGAAATGAAACGAGGAGTGGGAAGGAGAAAACATGGAGAAGGAGATAAAGATATATATATGTATAAGACAGTTGAAAAGGACGAAATATAAAAGACAGATAAAAGAAAAAAAGAGTAACTAAAAATAACAGAACAATAGAAGAGAAAAACAAATAGAGGAATGAAATAGAGGGGTAAAGGATTAGAGGAGGAACAGTTTTTGCCTACTAGCAAATAATCAGTCAGCTTATCAGAGGTTGTGACTGGAGGTCTGGACAGCATGGAGGCTGCCTGTTGGCTGGCTGTCATTCATTCCAGGCCAGGTGACCTCAGTCGTTAATCAGCTGATTGCTTCTATTGGGGCTTGTCTGTTAGTCAGCGGATGGCCTGATAGGGGATTGGTAGGCTTGCTCTGTTCCATCCATCCATATGACTGTGAGCCAAAGAACAGAGAGACCGACACAGATTTGAATGCAACAAATAACAATTTACCAAACAGATATCACACAAAAAGCTTATTTCATATTTTCCTCATCCTTTATCTCTCTTTTTTAAACCACCTATCTTAAAAAACTCAGGTCCTCAAGCTTTGGAGAAAACCAGTTGCTTTGCTGACAAAAAAGACGCTGGCAGTCCATTAAATTTTGTTTTTACTAAATCAAAAAGCAAAACAGTTTTTGTAGCTATGTTGGTGTTATATACCAATATACCATATATATATATACATATATACATATATATATGTGTGTGTTGAGACAGCACAATAGAGTGACACCAGTTAGCATTGTTCATTTGGTCATTTATGCAGT
>VUQR01007509.1:0-19482 GCA_015108515.1 Hemichromis elongatus | reverse complement strand
CCCCCCCCGTAATGTGGCTGTGTTGTGAGGTAAAGTGAAGGAAGAAAAGAGAAAAATCTAAGTAATAAAGATTTGGAAAGAGGAATAAGTCGACCATGCTTTTGTCCTGAGGGGATGGTTGTACATGTGCACTGAGTTTCAGGTCAAACACTGCATGCTTCAGCTCGAGCTTGCTGCCCTTTAAGTTGCATATGAGCTGGTGTAGTTAGAATGGCTTACCTTCAGGTCCTGGCACTGTAATTCTGCCTTCTAATTTGCTTTCTAGACAAATGATATCAAAGCCTATATATCACATTACTGCTACTTGTCCTCATTGCAGACCTAATCGTTATTTCACACAATGAGGCAAACATTCACGGTCTAAGCATGGAACAGCTGCTGTGGCCAGGAGTATAAAAGACAGACAGAAAACTAAACAATATTATTGAAAAAGGAAAGCTAATCTCTCCAACTTGGATATGAGTGAATTAGCTGCACAAAACTCAACATTCAAAGAAAACCAAGCGTAAACAGTTCTCTAAGAGCAGACATGTGATGTAACATGGCTGTTGTGGAGTTATGTCAGGAAAAATATTTCTAATCGTTTCTAATGTGGACTGTTGTGATTCAAGTTGCCCAAGTTGTTGAAATATGTTTGGGTGTTGACTGGCACAACTCTGCCTAAATGTTATGTAGAGTATGCAATCTAAAAACTATCTCTAGTCATCTTCATAGTCTGTGTTAAGTGTTCCAAAGACAGTTATGTACGACTAATTTGCCCAAGCTAAACAGCTCTTGCAAGGCTTTGAAATATGTACCTGAGGCAACATACCACACCAGCTTTTGTTTTCATTTTGCAACAACGGGAATTCCCAGATTAAAACTAATGTGGTCACCAGTATAAACTGCAGTCTGGGAACTTACACAAGAACCAGAATTGAACAGTGACTGAGTTTAAAAAGAAAAAAGAAAAACATTTGGCCAAAGGCCAGACTGACCAGCAATAATACTGGTGCTCCGGTGGTCTAGTCTGTGAACCCAGAACGGCTCCTGTGCCATTGTCTTCACTGGCTCCTTTTCCTCAGTTTCCTGTTTACATATCCCTGCCCAGTTCACTCAACTGTGAGACTTTCTTTACTCAATACACCATTTGACACTAAAGTTAACCTGTTTCAGCATCACACTCTCAATAAGAATGCGTTTTATTTATTGGGCGAATGGGATGGAAACGGTTAATAATGCTTCGTCATGTAACTCCTTCAATAAGCACGAGTCCATAGGGGGATTTGTTGGATCAGAAGTAGCCGGCAACTTACCCTGAGGGCGTGTATGACCGCATCCTGGGCCTCTAGCTCCCCCTCCAAGATACTGAGGAGAGTCAGCAGCTCCGCTCTGCTTAGAGCCTCCACATTCATCTTCTCCTCCTAAAGACAGAAAGAGTGAGAGTGAGTGAAAGCAAGATTTCTCATTGTTCTTAAAAACTGTTTTATTTCATTAAAGAACCACAGAAAAAAAAAAGAAGAACAAAATCAAATTAGGAAACAAGATTGCTTCTGGGTATTACAAATTGATTTATATGTAAATCAGCCAATAGTAGTAGCTACTCATTCTCATTTTCCAGGGAGCAACGCAGAACTGATATACAAAGAGACTCGGGGTCCCATCTGTGGCCTTGCTGGGTTGTGCTCCGGGTTATAAACAGGAAGTCATTAGCATATCTGCACATTAAGTCCAAATCCCAAGACCGTTAGGCAAATGTGATAGTCTGAAACATCTTTTAAATCTTGTAAGACCTTAGCCATGCTACACCTAAACTACTGCATCCTGTGATTCATCAGCAAGGCCCTGTCTAGTCATAGGGGCCAGACAGAACACACCTCACACAGCTGACATCATACTTAAAACTGAGACAAAGACTTTTCTAAAAGTTGAGATCATCTTTAGAATTAGAGATGAAGTCATTTTCAAATCACCTTTAACTCACATTGAAGCTGCTCAGTGTGACAAGTGTTTAATGAGGTATGTGTGAAGTATTATGTCCTTGTGGGTCACATCTCTTAGTGTCATTGTAAAAGGTTTGGCTTTTACAATAAGGTCACTGTATTTGACTCTCCTTAACCTGTGCTGGAGAGTCAAAGGGCATTCTTTGGTTTGTTAATGAAGGAGATTATGATCGTGGTCTTCCACGTGGGTCCCATATGTTAAGGCAGACATTCATGGGCCACATCTGGTCATTTGGTTGTCCCTGATCGACCTGACATGAGGTCAACGGGAAATTAAGATTCAAACATAAATAAGTATAAATCATAAGGTTTGCCCCATTTTAGCACTCAGAAAGAGTGCTTGGTGGCTACAACACAAAATAAAAGGGACAGTTGCTGCATTTCAGGATTACAATCTGAGTCACCATTATGAGACTAAACAGGCAAAGAAATGCAACTTGACTAAAGCAGAGTGGGAACAGGCATCTAACATTTTGCTAGTAAAGCTGCAAAAACAACCAAGGTTTTTTTTTCCTACCAAGCTTTACACATCCAGGGATGGAGCAATCAAGATCAGCTCCACGATTTCCCATTTAACTGCAAAAAACGATAAGTCATTCTCTGGTGGTTTATCAAAGTGTGTTTCCTGGACTCTGCGTTTGACAATGTGCCTCTCTTCAAGCGAGCTGGAACAAGCTGGATCAAGGACACTGGAGGAAATCTGGAGCTTCAGTTGAAGCTCAGGGCGAGAGCTCTGATGTCTGTGACACGTGTAAATGCATGCTTTGATTGGCTGGGGCTCAAATGGGACAAACTGGCAGGTGTTTCAACTGATGGTTGTCCAAATCTGCCAGAGAAAAATGTCAGACTTTTGAAGCGGCAAGAAAAAGTGACTGAAATGAACGCAGAATTGAAATCAGTATCTTTACATTTTATTATACACCAGCAGATGCTGTGTGCGTCAGCTCTAAAAAAAAAAGAAGTCTTAATTTATTAGTGCTACAACTAAAATAGTTATATAATCAGAGAAAGAGCACCGATTGAGTTTGGTGCACTTGAGGAATTTAAGTCGGTATCGCTGCTGGATTTTCATTCTTCTTTCAAAGAAAACTTTCCACACATAAAGGAGACATCTCAAAAAATGTTGTTTCCCCTTCGGATCTACCCTCATATATATACACAAATATTCTCATTCATTATGGTTAACAAATACATACACAGATCCTCTCTCGGCAACAATCACCTGTATGCTGTCCTTTGTGTTTCCAGCACAGAACCTGACTTCAGCGCACTTGCACAAAGCAGACTAGATTTCTAAATCTAAATCTAGAAACCTACAAAACAGAGATGAAAAACTGCAGGTGAAGTAATTAAACTAAAAGCAAAACAGTAACAACACTTTGTATGAAGTCAAAAATCTCTGAAATCTTGCCAAAAAATACAGTTGTTTTTGGAAAATTGTTGATTAAATAATGAGAAAGTGCTGCCGTTTCCACTTTGCCTACGAACTATATCGTCTAATCGTACGAGTAGCAGAACTGAGTTCAGCTTATTGTCGTAGCCCTCCACAACAGTCCCCGTTTCTCATGTGACCCGTTGGAAACATTAAATGCCCGGCTCTGTCTTGAGGTGTTCAGCTGAGTCAAGATCTGCTGTCTGCAAATGGCAAAGCATGCATTAAGTTTAATTTTCATACTTACTAAACCATTTGGTACTTTGATATTTCCTTTAATTTGTCAAAGCATCTTTTTTTTTTGTTTTTAAACAAACCCATCTTCTTCTCCTCGCTGCCTTTAAGTTCCAAAGTCTTGTGTTTGCTTTCTTCAAGCAGCGATCCCACAACACTCTCTGTCCCTCCAAAATTCCAGAGTGCATTCTGTGGCTCACCACACATTCACAGCAAAGCAGCAGAGTGTGAATCTGCGCTTATTTACTGGCCACTAACTTGTCATATAATGTGACAGTGGTTTCACCCTTTCTCAACCACACACATGCACACGTACTTTGATATTAGTTTTGTGTCAGTACTGCTGTATGTCTGACCTGTTGCCAAAACTGGGTATTTGTCATTCGATCAGCTTCCATGGAAAATCGTTGCCACATTCCAGGGATACCCAAACCATGGGAATCTTCACTCAAGAGTAAATTACTGAGACCCACTCTGTTGCTGACATGGTTTTAACTGTTGCAGTTTGGCTGTGTGAGTAGCAATGATTGATCCGGTAATAAGCCAAAGCAAATACATTCATGGTTTTGAAATGAGAGGTTATGTTCATGCATATAAAACCAGACATTCAATATAGAAGCAGAGCATCTAATCTGGTCTGTGGTAAGTGTCAAATGGAGACTACATAACTCAGTTACTGTGCTCATTTTGAGTGAATTCACACATTGTCCAGTGTTTATGCTCCCTCTCCCCTCGCTCTCTTTTTATTCTCTCTACTGTGGTTTCTCTCGGGTTAAAAATTATCCATATCGACTAAGAAAATGGGAAGGGTCCTCCCTGCTTTGCTCACTGTGTGGCAAAGAGCGCTCAGCCCACTTCATGCATTTTTAAATGATCGCTGTGGTTGCTCAGGAGTAGCAGAGGATCCACCTGCCGTCCTGGGCCTTTGTCTAACACAAGGGGATGTCATTATTTTCCGAACTGCAACATTCAGTTCAATATCCAAGTGCCATAAACCTCACAACAACATCAAATGAGCAATTATTTATAGCTATAGCTGGGATTTGGGGAACAATCAATACTACTGAAGCACTCACACCCTACAGTCTGAAAATGAACATAAAGCCCTTGAATCTTTACGATTACTCTTATTTTGATTACTATATATTAATTGGAAATATTTTCCCCATCATCACTTAGCAGAAGGTCCCCTGTAACCCCTGTAAAGTTTGACGTAATCAGAAATACCAAAATCCTATATCGTACAAGCAAATCTCAGACTGTGAGATTCATCTGTGGACTTTTGCATTTTTATTTTTACTTAAAAAAAAACGCCAAAGCAAAGTGGGAAAAATCACTTCCACAAGCTGCAGTGTAAACATACCTTCATACGCTCTTTTCTAGCCGCATTAATTGTTCTTTGAATCCAAAAAGGGGACTCCACAACAGCATGAATCAAAGCACTCCACTGTCACTGGAGCTCCTGCTTTGGTGCGAGCGTGAACAACAGACCTTCAGTGACGAGACAGTCAGCCAATCACAAAGGCATAGTGCAACAAACCAACCAATGGTTGGCGGGTCGATCGGTGGAGGGCGGGGATAAATGCGTTCATGGGTGTCTAGGATAAACCTCTTTGTTTGGGACGTCCAACGATAGATTTGTGCCAAGTCCGTTTCTGTGCATTGAGTTTTGAAAGATTTGGTCTAATTGCAAAATAATTTTCTATATTTACCAGTTCCGATGGATGGTGTGAATGCTTGAAGCGTATAAATAAAGTAAAAATAACATTTTTTTCTGGCATAGAAGTCACAATAAATTCTTTCAATGTGATTAAAAGGGTTTGACTGTTTGCTTTAGAAATAGTCTCTCTTTAAAAGCTTACTTTGTGCAGATTCAGCAGCAACAAAGTAGTCTCAGGACCGTAAGCCTCGTGGTGAATACAGCATGCCGCCTCTTGCTTTGTTTCAGCCCCTCCTGATGGCCGCATGGCAACATCGCATCTTTGCTACTTGATCAGTGAGTGCACCCGATCTTGAAGACGTTTAAGACTTGATGTTAAGTCCACAGTTTGGTCCAGCACGTTTGTTTTTGCACCTCTATGGACCATTTTATGACGATGCATTATATAAATTATAGCTACATTCAGAGGGGTTGTGGTTAACCAACCTGTCCTAAGTACTGGGGATCGTCTTTCAAATAGGACTGGTTTTGGACAAAGTGGACTGGTTTTGTCACGTTAGCAAAGAGAGGTCACGGCATTGAACAGTCTAATCTTTGTTCCAGCATGTCCTTGTTTTGTTCCTGTGCTGGCTTTGTGAAACTACTCTTTTAAAAAAAGTAAGCGCCGAAACCGGTTGGTTATGTGACAGGATTTACACCAACGACGATTTATTGTGTTTACTGACTACAAGCTTGTCATTGGACTGTGGGTACCTCCACTGTCTGGTGGCTTAGTAGGCCAGATCGGCTGTTATTTTAGATTGTGCACTAGATTGAAATGAGCAATGCATACACACCATCAATAAAATCAATAGTTTCACAACTATTTCATTATCTGGCGCAGGACTGTGTTAGATCAAAAATAGATATTTTTTTTATTTCACAGCAGTGGTGAAGCCAGTACCCTAGGTCTAGGTCTCAAAACGTCTGTCCACAAACTTCAAATTTAAAAATTTATGATTAAATCTAACATTGAGGTATGACCACTGAAATCAGTGTAATAAGAGCCAAGAGCACCAAGGTCAGTAAGAACATCAATAACATTTTCCCTGTCTCAGTCTTTTTCCATGTAGATATCTTTCTTCCTTGCCCCCTAAAACTTTGCTCCATTGAAATTAGGCCAGAAAATATCATTTAATACCTGTCAGGCAACAAGCCTATCAAACAAGGTTACTCTGAGATTACTCTAACAACTTGTATTTTTTCCACTAATAACTTTGTATTAAGTAAGTATTATTTAAGTTTATATAAGACATACAAATGCAAGTTTTATTTGAATGGATTTACTCACAAAGGTCCATGCTACCTTTATGTATTTTCATTGGCCACATTATGCCAAATTTAATCTTAAACCACTAAAATTATTGCTTTATAGCCTATAAAACACCTCCAAATTGTTTTCCTTTCCCTTAATACCTAATTTTTGTAAACATATCATGAGAAAAACAAAATAACTGTGAAGTGGAGGGGAATAAAATGTATTAGCATATCATAGTTGACTTTGAAGCAGCAGCTACAAAGCTCTGGAGGCCACTTTGAGTCAATGTGTGCAAATAATTCAAATTAAAAGGAGCCTACTTTGATAATAAATAAAATAACTGGCCTAGATTCATTTGTCACATAAATTCTACTCGATGTGAATTATTTCTTTATGGGAAATTATGGGTAAGATTAGGATTGTATTTATATATATTCTGGATTAATAAACAAAAACAGAGAAAGAAACACATTTAAAGAATCCACTTCAAAATGTAATTAATTATCTCTTCTTGTGTGTTTCAAAACTATTTTAATGTATGTGTGTTGTCACTGTCACTGACACATTTATGTGTCTGCTTACCAGCTTTACAAGCAGGCGTTAGGTAATGCTCTACTTCATCTTCCTGTGCTCTTAGAAAGGGGTAATCAAATTACCTTCCGCAATCAGCTTTTATTAAAGCCGAGCAACAGGTTTAGAAAAAAGCAGAGTGCCTGCTCTTCTCGTCTTTTCCGTTGCTGCTGGATACATTGGCATCTAGTAGCAAACTTTTTCAGGTTCTGACAGCTTCTCAGTGTGGCAGCCTTTCATCATCATCTGAACATGTTTTTTGTATTACAGCAATAGAAAAAAGAAGGAAAACCCTCTTTCAGTTCTAAAGTTATTCACAGTGAAAAACATTCAAGATAGTTGTCAATCTTCCCCGGAGTTGAAATCCTAATAAATTCACCCTAAGGTTAGATCATGCAATGGTCAGAGAAATTGCAAAACCCCCCGAGAGCTACATCTCAGACTCTACATGTCTCATTTAGCATATCAAATATCAAAGCTCATGGCTGTACAATTAGAAAAATATTGAACAATTTGAGCTTGTTTTAAATGGTTTCCAGGAGAAAGTCTCTACTCCTTAAAAAGAACAGCACATGTTGGGTTTACAAATATTCATCTGAATTTTGGAACAGTGTTCTTTGGATATGATGAGACCAAAATTGGAGATGTTTGGTTATAATGCACAGTTACATGTTGGTTGAAAAACAAACAGAGCACAATGGCACATACCCCTCATATTAACTGTGAAGCTTGACAGTGGGGAGGGGAGGATTTGGGCTTGTTTGACAGGCACAGTACTTTGGCACCTCGCAGTCACTGACACAACTAAAAACTCCTCGGTGTACCAAAGTATTCTAAAATCAAATTTGAGCTCATCTGTCCAACAGCTAAACAGCTTTGCCAAAACTGGGTCATGTAATAAGACAATGATCCATAAAGTACATATGAGCATTTGAAATATATCCACGAGTACTTCAAGCATAGCAACCAATTTACAACAGAATGGTTTAAAACAAATAAATAAATAAAGGTACTGCAATAGTTCAGTCAAACTGCAGACCTCAACCTTATTTTAATGATATGCATAAAAGAAAAGAACTCTCACAGGTATTATTGAACTAAAGTAATACTGTAAAGAAGAGTTGGACAAAATTCATCCACAACTACGTGAGAGCCTGATAGAGTTATAACAAGGAAAATGTATTTGAATTATTGCTGCTAAAAGTTTTTCTTCAAGCTATTACTTTTTTTCCCCCTTTTTTACACAATGCTTTTGCATTTTGGCTTAATTTAATTAATGTTAAATAATTAAGTACATGGTGCAATATGTTGTATCTTATAGTTTGTTTGAGATTGTATCTTGCCACTTTTAAGACCTTTTAAGGTCCTTTTTATTGTATTCGGATGTATAAAATTTGACTTTTAAAAGATGCCGTACTGTCCCTTTACCTTGATGGAACACATTTACAGAAAGAAATAAAACAGGAAAAGTCCGTATCTTCCTACAATTAATTCAATGCCTATCAGTCAGCAGCTACAGTAACATGCCCCTTTTTTGTGTCAGATCAATTGCGGAAAGATAAGTTTAACAATGAGAAGTGAGAGAAGGTCACGAGAAACAGATAAGATATTGAGGACTGACTGTGAGAAATAGAGGCCGATGAGGTTTGAGCTAAAGGAGAGTTAAGATGAAAGAAGGCAGCGAGTAATGTGTAAACATGCTGACTGCTAGTTAATATAATCTTTTTCTCAGCCTTTATGTATTCCCTGGGTAATTTCTTGGACAGCGTCTATTTATATACCTTAATACTGTCTATGCTATTTTGAAGACAGGGAATCAAGAGGTGTATTATAGCAGATGATAGCTGGTGTGTCCTCCAGATGTTGTCTTGGAAGTGATTTACTAATGAAGGGTTCCTCTTGTCGGCTCTGAACCTCAGCGACAGTCGGTGACATTGAAGAGGACACCTGCCTGTCTGACCAGCTGACAGAAACCCTCAGTTGAGACGTATGGCAAACTGATTGCATCTGTGCCACTGTGTCTCTCTCACAGACCCCCTCCCCGACCCTCAACCACACAAAATAAATACATACAATCTCATCTAACAAAAATACGAGGCACTTTTAAAATGCTTTAAACTTAAATACCTAAAATGCCATGACAGGCATTTCATGCAAAGTTAATATGAAGTTACATTACATATTTATTCATGCTCACAAAAACATATTTTGTACTAGAGCTGTAACAAGTCTTCCAAAGTTCATAGCGCCATTGTGCAGTTGACTGTGATCCCCCTAGCTAGCTTGAATGGTAATTTGGCACTTGGCCCGGTGAATGTCACCTCCTGTAACCAGTGAGTGAGTGAGTGTGTGTTTATGCATATCTTTCTCACCTACTGCTGAGCTACTGTGTAACCAGTACGCGGTGAGTCATGCTGGAGAGAGGTACGAATATCTGGCAATGGCATGTGGGCAAAAGGGAGAGATGCAAAACTGCAGAACAGGAGAGAGGGGGCGATGACTCTTAGTGCTTGGTTTTGAAGGTGAAACAAATGTCACTTTAAATTACAATCACTGACTCCGATGCACAGCTATCAGCAGAAGCTATCAGATCTATGTGTGAAACAGATTTTTTAAAATGCAATGTACCATGTAATTGTAACCTGTTTAGTCCACATAAGGTTAGGCCCATAATTGTTGGGCAATGGTGCAATTTTTAAAATTTTTTTTGCCTCTGTACTACACAAAAGTGCAGACTTTCAGCTTTAGTTCAAAGGTTTTTTACAAAACATTTGCTTTAACTGTTTTTATCCAGAAGCTCCAATTAAGTGACAAGTGAAGGCTGTTCTCTTGTTATTTCATTACAAATGAAACATACATAATATATGAAATTCATTCCTAGTTGCAAATTGGATTTGATATCTTTTTACTATAATTTTAAATATAATGCCCAGAAAGATGTTAGAGCAAGAGAGTGAAGCTATAATTAGGCTGGAAAAAACAAATAAACCTATCAGAGAGATAGAAAAAACTTTAGGGGTGCTCAAATCAGCAATATGCTATAGTCTTAATAAGCAACACCGCTGATCAACACCAAAAGGTCTGAAAGACCACTGAGAACAACTAAAGTGCTTAATGACAGAATTCTTTCCATGGGTGGGAAAAAGAGGTCGTTATCAAGGTCACTCAATCATGCGCCCAGTGGTACTCTACAGAGTGCTGGCCAGCGATGACCAAGCACGAACAAGCTCTTGGAGATGAAGATGCTGAGGTGGCCTCTGGGTCTCACACGATTAGACTGAGCAAGGAATGAAGATGTCAGGAAACGATGGGGAGTGACACCAATCACAGACAAGATGCGAGAGGCGAGACTCCGATGGTACGGCCATGTTGCCCGTAGCAATAAGAACTCCATCACAAAGACAGCCCAGCAATTAGATATGGGTGGCAACAGGCCACAAGGAAGACCAAAAAAGCGCTGGATGGACCGAATCAAAGATGATCGCAATCGCATGTTGACCGTTTGACTTAACATCCAATGTCGTGGTTTTTGCAGAGGCAAGACTACAAAAATTGTGTCTTTCTCCAATTAGTGATGACCTTAACTGTAGCAAGTCCACATAGCACATTTCTGAAAAAAGAAAATATGGTTAGTTAAAGTTGATTCAGTCACTGACAATACTAATTCACTAGATCACATATCAGATTCTGGCTAAGGAGTTAGTTGCACATGATATTGCACAAAGGTTATCAAATACCCCGCAAACATACAGCAACTGAAGACAGCTGCAGTTTAAGTTTAGTAGAGTATCTCATAAGAGAAAACAGCATTTAGTGATGTCCATGGATTTTCTTTCAAATTTTGAAAACAATCCTCATATTTAAAATAATGTTGGTTTACACTTGATCAAATATTTTTGTCTGAATTAAAATCCTCTGTGGCGATGTACAGAGAGAAAAATACAAAATGTGCCTTTGCCCCTAACTGTAAGATCAGGATTTGGGTACTAGCCAGCAGAGGGCAGTGTAGGGTAAAACGTGAGACAGTCACGTCATACAATTGGGATTTGTAAACGATTCTAACACGTAACCTTTTCCTGCTTTTTAAAAGGTCATATTACCTTATTAATTTCACAGTACATTCAGCAACTCTGTCAGCATTTGCTCTGATAAAATGAAACGGGGCATGAGACACGTGCTTTCTAATCTGTGTTCTTTAGCTTTTGCAGCTCATTCATCTTTATCCTGTCACTTTATTTTCTCAGCAGCCTGCTGAACCTTTTGCCAATTAGTTTTAGTCCTCTGAGCATCAGCCTAGATGCAGTACCCATACCAGTGTCTCACAGGAAGAGCCACATGCCAGAGTTGAGTCACAGTGGGAGTCATGCAGGGACAGCTAATGGCACTCAGGCTGATGCAATATACCTCTGTGTAGCAGCATTTAGAGGGACCCCCACCCCTCCCCAACCCAAGGGAACTGGGTAACATTGTGACTGTCCTGACTGAGCTACTGCAAAGTCACACACCTCCATCACTGTGGTGGACGTACCATGCAGATTGGGCCTTGCTTTTTGGGCAGTTGTGGTGCAGTTTCTCTTTGCTGTGGACAGAAAAAGAGTATGCATGAATGACGGAGACAGTAACGTGAGCTTCTGAGTGTGTGTAATGTTTACTTGTTTGATGCCAACTCTGCTATACAATCTGTCCCATTAATTTCGACAGAAAATCATGTCCCCCGTCTGGTGGCCACTTACAATGAGTTATGGCTGCTTGTCCAAGCGAGCTGTTGTGATGAAAGGCAACTTTGCTGGGAAAAGTGCACCAAGAAGCAAGTGAGAACAAACGCAGATTTACAGCACCCCTGAAAACACACAAACTCCCACACATACACACCCAGAGGACTGTGACAGAGTGATTTAGTGGCTTTTAATCATTCCTAAATTGCCTGTCGTTCTCTCTCACACAGCAACACTTGATTACATACACCGGTATGCTACATGAAACAGGATCCCACTCCTGTCAGACAGTGGAAGTGGCCTGGTCCAGGGTGTTGTGGGTGATGGGGTAAGAAAGCATAAGGGTTCAGTACATCAAAGAAAAGTGCAGAGTGAGCAAAGAGTGAAGTGAAACGTTCATACTGTAAATCTCGGCTGTTCAGAGCAGGACCCTGAAGACCAAAACTCCATCTCTGGCATCGAGATGTCTGGTGAATCACTGAATGCACTAAATCAGAAATAAACAAATAAATAAATACAATAAAATCCCCAAATCCCAAGAAATCCAAAAATCACATTACACTGCCTTTCCAAAGGATTTCTGAAAAAAAAAAAAAAAAATACAAAGCCAGCTACTCGTGTTTCTAAATCCAAGCTCAGTATAGTGCCAACCTGATGTTTGAGGGAAGAAAGCATTGTTAAAAATCTGCCCCTTTTTTCTATTCTGTAAATATAGCACTAACCATCATTTTACTCTTTAAACACAAACTTAATATGAAAATATACTCCATGAGTCATGTTGTGGCTTGTGCTTTTAAGTGCTTTTGATTTATTAGTTGTGTTAATTTTGGTGTTTAAAAATCAGATAATCAGGCAGGATCACTCTGTACAAGAAAGCAGTATTTCCCAAACTTCATTAAATTCATCTGGTTTGTCTGGTCCTTCCACTGGTTGTGTTCCACCATGATGATTTGGTCTCTCTTTACTCTTTCATTTGAATACATTGCAAAGGCTTCATTAAAGTTTTAAGATTCACTGGTTATTACGAGAAAACAAAACAAAAAATGTAAATCCCTCCCCCCCCTTCTCCTTCACCACACATATCGCACACACACACACGCGCGCACACACACACACACACACACATACTCTAATGCAAAAGTATATGAGTATGTTTTTTGGAACCCCTGAGAGAGGCCTAATGGTTAGGGAGTAAACAGTTAGTTAGTAAATCTGCTCCAACACATGAATCATCCTCTTTTATATTGTTCAGTCTGTTCTGTGCAAAGCTAAGCCTCGACAACTATAGCAAAGACAACATATGTTATTTGGCTGGAGCTGCAGCTGTAGAGACCCAGGGCCTTTTAAGGTCATATTTGCAAATTGCTCTCTAATACAGAGAGCGTGTTGAAATGTGTGAAAGCGGCTTGGAGATGGGAATTTACAATCTTTCGATCCATCTTTGGGCTCTTTTGAAAGGTTTACAGTTTTGCTGGTTTGCTTGACATGAGCACGAGTTCATGATGCGTGACCGCTGTTTGAATGACCAGTGACCCTGCTTACTAGTAGGGCAGAGATTAGCAATAATGCATAAACATACACACTGAGCTACAGTAGAAAACTCACAGGGTCTCTGCAAAACCACAAAGTAATTCTATGAAAGACAGCAGATGCACAGTCAACCGTCTACACGGCACCATCATAAATAAATCTGATGATGCAACTGAGGGCAAAGTATAATCCCTTGGGGAACAGTTTAAAATACTAACACACTAACACTGATTAACCCTCAAGCAACCAAGCTATTTCAGTGACTAAGGGAGGGAATGGGATAATTGATGACAGCATTATCTTTTATAGATGAATACTTTTTTAATGGCTCTGTTTGTGTTTATCATACACATGATACACATATATTCTAAAATGTTTTGATCAATTCTGCAAAAAACAGGAACTGTTTAACAAAATAACATTTATAGATAGTGTTTGTCTGCTACTTTTTTTCAATATAAAAAACGCCTTTTTTTTAGTATTACTAGGAAAGAAACCTTTGAAACTTAAGGTTTGAGTAAATTATGTATCATTGACTGTCAAATGCTATACCAGCAAATTACACAAACTCATTTATTCAGGTTTTTGCTGTGTGTAATTCTTCCATGTTTCTGTCTAAACAGATATCGAACAAACATGTTTGCAAATGTGTAATACTAAAAATATCTTGTGCAGAGATAGGCAGATTACTCAAAAGTCTGAAAACTGCACCCAAACTCACTAATTGAGTAATCATTACCAACAAATTCAAAAATAATAACAAAACAAAGCCTCCAATGACCTCTCATGACTTTTTTTTACTGTTTGGCACAACTTCAGTTTCTCTACATCTTTATTACATCTTTGATCTGTTCCTCTTTTCCTCTTACCTGCAATTTTCATATTCAACATACTTTGTCCAGTTTATCTACTACCCCTTTCCGCACGCATCCAAACCACCTCCGCCTTGCCTCTATAACTTTGTCCCCCAAAAGCTCAACCTGACCTGTCCATCTGATATATTTGTTTCTAATCATGCCCATTCTGCTCACTCCCAAAGGAATACTTGTGTTTTCCACTCTGCCACCTCCAGCTCAGCCTCCTGTGCTTTTGACAGTGTCAATACTTTTGTCACCAATAACAACAACAACAAAAAAACCCCTAAGGAACAAAATACAAAACTTCAAATATAAAAATCACACATATAAGGCACATATAAATCTAAAGCTGGAGTTTTAAATGACCCCACTTGGTTATCTATAGGTTAAAGCAAAGCAACTGTGGCTCCATGTGATCATTTCTAAATATTGCTAGCACTATAACCAGTTATACCCCAGCAAGTAAGGCCTTAAAAATAATAAGATTAAATGTTGAAGGTTGTATTCCATTGCATTTCTGAATTAAACTTTTTTACAGGAGGAATAATTTTGTTATTTCTTCTTGTAAAAGTGTCTTGCTATTATTGCTGGTATTCACAGTACTAGAGTTAATTTTTCTGCTCATCTTGGCTCCACTTTGGCCTTGTGGGAGTTATTTTGAAATGTCAGCCAACATGACCATATTTTTGGAGGTTATTTTAAAGGATACAGCTGGCTTATTTTTCATAATAAATGAACATGCCACCCAAATGCAACATCATGACTCTTTTATACAGTTTCATTAGGTTTTGGGTGACAGATTGACACAATTGGTAGCATATACTTGGAGCTACAGAGTATTTTTAATTAATTGTATTAAATTTTTGACAGATTTAACTCTGATATGGCCTAATTTGGGTTTGTTGATGACATTAATAAGATAAAACTCTTGCCTCATGCTTGCAGGTGACCTTTAACGGTGCTTTAAAAGGCAGTCTGATTCTGAGAAATTGATTCATTCATTAATCTCAACTTCAACCACTATGACAACCTGTCTTTTTCTGATAGAGGAGGGCTGTTATTGTTTAAGTATGCAGAAAATTTAGAATGACAGCTGATTTTAGTGTGAAGCACATGACTTTACTTTCATAGTGTATTGAAACACATTTGTTTTTAAAAGAATATTTGGGAGAACAGTATTAAATTAATATCAGACCAAAGGTCTGATATTATGTCTATTGTTGTATTTGAATCAAAGTAAATTCAGATCAACTTTCACCCAATAAGTAAATACTTCAAAACATTGACTCGTTCACTGATAATTATTGCAATCAAAGCAAGTGGGAACAAATGCTTAAATGTTGTAAAGCTAACACCTCTTTAGAGTTGCAGAACTACTTTTTTGCATCCATAATATCAACAGCAGGGAAGCACAGTGGCTAAGGTTAGCGCTGGTGCCTCACAGTAAGTAGGTTGTTAGTTCAGTTTGTGGCTTCTCCCAGTGCACAAAGTACATAATAGTTATAATATGGCAGCATTTTGTTTTTCTGATCTATTAATGCTGAGTAAATTAACACAAAATTTGTTGGATTTACTGAAGCCAAATATTTGGATTCAATGAAAGGTTAATATATTAAACACAGATAATTGAATAAAATATATAAGTGATGAATTTATGTCATGTAACATAAATTAATGTATCATATAACTTAATCAAGATAGATTAAGCATACATAAGCTTTTAGATGGATATATGGCGGCATGACAAAATTATACTGGAAATATTTTTTTTGTAGCATTTCATCATCAGAACGGATGATACAGTTTTTGGGGACTTGGCAATATTAAGAGACTTTTTAAAATTTTTTTTTATTTTTTTATCACAGTGTGTTCTCTGCAGTGTTGTTTAAAAGAGTAAGCAAGATGTCCATAGTGTAGATGGACGGTCTGTGCAGGCAGCCATCAGTAGCATCTGACTCTCTCCATCCTCCTTTTTCCCCATTTACAGAAATATTGAATCCTATAAAAATTGACGTGTATTTGTGTGTCTGCCTCTCACACTGTTACAGTGTGTCTCTGTCCCTCCTGTCTGGGGCTTATTGAGATGTATAGGATGACACAGGTGTTATCGCATAAAGCCCCTAACTCTGCCACCCATTCTGATGGTGATCCTACTTTGGGATTTTGAGAAACGCACATCAAAATGATGTGTGTCACATTCATCTCACATCGCCCTGAGAGGTAGACTCTGTAATCCCCAAAGGAGAGAACAGAAAGGTTTCAACATGCATTTGCTGGATTTGGGTTCTGTCATTTGTGCAGAGCAGACATGAGTTTACTCAGGGAAAATCGAGTCATTCTGTTTTTTCACTTTTCTTTAACCCCACAAACACAAAGGATCATAGACTGCTCAACCCTGCCCAAAGTTTCAGATAATAGAGTCAGGAGTTGTAAAAGTACGACAAAAACACGGGTATTTAAACCCACAATAGTGCCTTACCTCATTGCTTAGAATATATGTGGATAATTATTATTAATTGCAATATGCATTCAAGGTTATACATGCAATAAAGCAAAAGGAATTGCTTAAAATAAATATGATGGGTAAAAGACACAAGCACTTTCCCTGCAGAGTGAGAGATCATTTGCATTGTGACATTTTAGGTGCACTCGCTTTTCATTTTTTCTTTCGATAGAAGATCCCTCTGACACAGTACAGGTTTGGCACCATTAAAACTATGACAAATTAACCAGTACCAGTTCACATATGACTCTGCATACAGTGATCACTGGATTATTTGTCAAAGGATATTTGAAAATTGACTGAACTATAACTTGTATACATATCTTGACAAATGGCAAAATGGCAATTAAAAACCCTTTTTGATAAGTGGGTCAGACTGCAATATATAATGAACTGCATATGCTTGCTTGAGTCACCTCACACAGACACACAAAAGCCTATCTTTGCTCTTTTGCAACTTTGTAGATCGTGTGTCCTTCTCCCCCGCTCTGTCAAGGTGTAGACACAGATATGTTGTCAGCAATTACATCTGTGAGTGTGTGTGTTTGTGTGTGCATGTGTGTGGGTGGTGTAACACATAAGAAATATGGCAAAAAATGAATGGATAAAAACCAGTTTTGATAAAGCTATCACCTCTTAGAAGGATGCATGTTGAGCTGTTTCACATGTCATTCTCAGCAAATTCCCTAATCGCCAGCGATGAAACAAATGCATTAAGGAAATACTTACACATCAAAGCTTCGTGATAAATGCCCAGAGGAAGTGGGAATTAATCATACTCCATCCATTTAGTGAGGTGATGGACTCACACTGTTCATGGCTCATACAGCATCACATATTTACTCATTATCCATCATCACTGTTGCCACTATATAGGAACACATGTGCAGCTGGGGTACAGAGACACAGCCACACATATAATTGAGTCCCTTGCACATAAGCATGTGGAAATCCAGCGTGTATTGGCAATGTTCCTGCTCAATGATGTATTTTAAACTGATGCTGCTCATTGTGAAACGTCGAGCAGATTAATTACTGTCTAATGACAATGTTCATTGACTGCACACAGAAAAATGTTTGTGTATTTGTATTTCTGCACAGAGGTTCCTTGAAGTCCTTGCAGTGATTTTACTTGAGCCTTGCTGTGGTGTGTGCATACCACTGTGCTTTCATGTTCTTTTGCAAGTTTGCTGTCAAACACTATGGCAATCTGACTTATTTATGCTGCAAAGGTGTGAGAGGTCGCACGAACCCACATGTAAATAATTAAAAATCGCAACACCATCACCAACCAATGCTCACAGATGTGACAGAATAAAAAATAACAACTACATTCTACGAAATTGAGGAAATCTGTTTGTTCACACCAAAAACATTGATGTTTCAGTATGGCATCCCATTTTTTACAAGTGTAGGCTACTTATTTGGTCTGACTTTTTTGTGAATTTGTACACTTGGTGTATTCCCAGTAGGCTATAGGATACCTCAGAACACAGTATTGATATTTGAGTCTACCTTCAGGTCAGTCTCAAATATCACCTTTATATCTGGATAACTTTCTTGCCAAATATGAACCAAATAGAAGCCAAATATACAGTAAAACCCTCTCTGGCATTTACATTAGCAAATTAACTAATGGCCTGTGATTCAGTCAAATTCCCTGCCTGACTTATTATTCACTTTGCCCCATTTTTCTATGCTAAACTACCTGACAGATTAAAAAAAAGACATTTGGTGTGTTGATGTTATAAATATAGGAAACATACTGCAGAATAATGCAGGAATGCCCATATTTTCAGGTTTTAGCTTGTTCACTGCTATAAGTCTTGTTACTTCCAATCATGTGACCATAACACATGGAAGTGCTAACAGGAAGTTCTAAGACACCTGAAAAAAACTTCTCTGAATGTGTCACTCAAAAAATTTAAATTGGGTGGCTGTTACATTTACAAGATTTAAACTCGTAATTTGAACAAAAAATGTTATGTTTCTATAGTGAACGTAATTAAATCATGTAGGATCTGCATGGAATTCAGCAACTTAATTTATTCTTGTTGAGATGGCATGATGCAAACTAATAAGAGTGGTTAGTTGACTGGACTCAAGAAATTTACAAGATCTCACAAGATTTCAAACAGGAAAATCACTGGAGTTAGAAGAGGCAGAAAAGCATACACACCACGTGTATGCTGTTGCTATTTATTGTTGTTTAACCTGTCAAGGACAAAAGTGTACAGAAAATTCTGGATCAAGCCTTGAAATGATAACTTTCCTACTTTCCTACTGGAACTGCAGCTTGGTGGTGGCATGGTGGTTAGCACTGCTGCCTCAACTTCACACTGCTGGTTCAACTCCACAATCTGGCCAAGTTTGCACTGGTTTCCTCTGGTTGCTCTGGTTTCCTTCCACAGTTAAAAGTCATGTGGGTTTAGGGTTAGGTTCATTGGTGTTTCTAAATTACCCACAAGTGTGAATGTTAGTGCAAATGGTTGTTGTGTTAGCCAGTTTGGCGACCTGTCCACGGTGTACCCCACCTCTTGCCCTGTCACCTCTGCAATGGGCCCCAGCCTACCTGCAACCCTAAAGATAAGAGGATCGATGCACTGGAAATTATTATAAATTACCAATAAGTATTTTTGTTGGACTAACGTAATTTGCATGGGTTGGATCAACTCAATTAAAATAAGTTTGAATCAAGTGTA
>VUQR01007506.1:52418-70017 GCA_015108515.1 Hemichromis elongatus | reverse complement strand
GTGTATTACCTAGAAAATATAACTCGTATCTGTTTCATTATATTGCATAGACAAGTGATCCTTCATCACCCAGCAGTGCACCGCTGAGGGGTTACGTACTACTACATTCACGTCACTTTCCCTCAGTTTCCCTGAAAATGAACTAGGTGACTTTATCTCCACAGTAAACACAATTATGCCCCTTTATTTTGTTCCTTATTCATCCTGATACTAGAGAAAAACAAAACACCACACGTATTAACAAGCACAATTAAAAAATGATCAAAACAAACCAAAAAACAGTAAATACTGTTCAACAAAACGGTGGTGACCTCGTCAGATGGGTAATTTTGGCGAAGGCGACTGGCTTCTATCGAGGGCAAGACTCATCTGAAAAATAGAGATGGAGATGGAAATGTGGTGAATCTAGGGTCTTTTTGTCATTTATGACATATGTCATAGTTTGTATTTTGGGGTATTGCCATTCACCAAAAGTAACATTTATAGCTTTGTGAGAGCCATAAATGCAACTTTACCTTTCCATTTGCTCTCCAGTATTTACAGTATCATCTCATTTAACAATCTTCACCATTTCTGTGTGATTTTTATTTGCAATATTTTAATTTTACCAATCTTGCCCTTATTTCCAACCAGCTGCTATTTACAAAATATTCAAATTTGGTCAGTTTGTACAGTTAAGGTTTTTTTTTTTCTATATTTTTTAACCTTTGTTTAACCTCCTCTTTTGTTAGACTAACTACCCTTGTGGACGATTTATTTATATAATAGAAGTTGAGGGAAAAAAAATTGCTACGGGTAGTAACTCAGCAAACACGGACAAACAATTTTGCAGGGAATGTGTATGTATGCTATTTTAATAAAGCAATAACTAATGTTGTTATTACAGGGCTCTTAACAAACTGGTGCTACAGAAGTGACCATCACCTGTGATCTCAGTAAAATTTTTCCTGATGAGTTTCACCTTTTTGTTTCAGAAATTTTCTTTAAAGCTGGGCACTGTGGTTTTTAGCACACATTTTTGAGAAAAAGAAGAATTTTTATTTTTGGATTTGTACACCTTTGGAGTCTCTTAGAAAAACTACAGTGCCCATTTTTTCCTACTAAGGAAACATCATGCTATGTCAGTGGTAAACAATGAAGAACCATAATTTCAGGCTTTCTTGTTAGGATCAATACATTGTTAGTTTTGGATTTGCAAGTTTTAAGAGAAGCTCAAGCCTTATCTTTAGGCACTCAGCCTTCTTCTGACCATAAACCAAAATTCAGCATGTTTTCCTTTGTGAAATCCAAACCCACAGAGTTTATCAGGACCTCAATAAGGCCGAAAATGATCTCACTAAACGTTATGTTTTCTGAGCCGTTGGGGTAAGTGACTCACATCTATTACACGCGGTCCTGTTGCACTTCCTGTACTCCTCGTATTCTTCACCACGACCGCGTCCCCCTCCACATCACCCTGCTCCTCCTGCACCTCCTCATCCTGCAGCCTCTCCACACTCCCTAGGTCCTGAGAGTGGGGACTTAAGACTTGCATGAAGGCCTCCGATGGGTACTCGCACACCTGCTCCAGCTTGACCTCGTTGAAACACACCTTCCCCTGCAAAAGTGAATACAGAAAGGCATGGTTATGCTTATGCTATATTATTGTAGTGAAAACCTTCACATTACAGGTGTGCAGTAATGCTGCAGTGTGGAATTATCGAAATGTACATGATTTACGGGGAAAATGTCGCTGTTACTTTAGCAAGCTGTTCGTTTGTCATGTAAACACACACTGCAGATCTGGAGAAGGTTTCAGTGTCAGCGAGGTTTGGATTCTGTCAGTGTAATTTTAACTGACAGCACGGGGCTTAACACAGCAGAAATACACTGTCTGTAGAAGGACTTACTGGCTGAACCCTTCGTGCACTCATCAATAACTAATTCTGATGCATATTTAGCCTAAGAAGCTGAAACTGAAGTTTTGGTTTGCTACTTCTCTTAAACTGCTGAAAAGGAGAACAAGGGCGCGTGGCCTGATGGGTATTTGAGTTTGTTTATTCGAAGGCCAGTGTGGTGTAAAACGCCAGCACATCCCCACACAGCACATCTTTTAATAACAGCATCTCGGCTCTGAAGCCTGGACATGCAGCAAACACACCCAGAAGTGCAGACATGATCTGCACGACGACTGCTTTGCCTTGAGTGTGGACAGTGCACAAAACAGCTCTGGGTTAGAGAAGCTGGCATGCTGAGGCACAGTAGGCTAATCCTTCCTCCCTGAACCCGATTAACCCAGGCACAGTGGGACAGCAGAAGCACCAGGCGACACAGGGATGGGAAAAGAGCAAGAAAAAGAGCCATAAAAAAGAAAGTTTATCAAGTAATACTTGACTTCGGACTCTCAAAAATACACTACTCCATTGGATAATATGTAACAACCATGTTTAAGGCCACATCTTAGCAGCATGAAGGAGGATATCTAACACTTCTGGACAATTTTTATGCTAGAAAACAAAAAAGTGCACATATGAAAAGAAAATTAGACGAGATAGCAGATGAGCCCCCTGCCTGTGACATGATGGCGTGGCTCGGAGGGGGGAAGGGAAATAAGCCTGACGTCAAACTGTCTGTAGGGCATCAACGTGAGAGCGACAGGTGGTCAGAGAATCACTCAGTGGTCATCACTCACAGAGGCTAAGGAGGGAGGTGCTTATAGATGTAGGCAGGGATTACACGACTTATTATAGAGATGCATGCAGAGAAATGATTGTTTATCTAATTAAAGGTCACAGTAATGCTATTTGGGGACTTTCATTTTCATGCTTGGTTGTCCTGTAATTCAACAGTTCAGCGTCAGTCGCATTTGGCAATTTAAAAATGGGCACCGCGTCACTTCCCTGTGTCAGGCTCTGTGCCGTGCTTGGAGGAAGTCTTGAAAGAGGAAGTGAGCAAAAACATGCAGCGTGACAGGGAGTTTCTATCAGACTAAATAACAAGACTTTAATTCTCTCAGTATGACTGTCAAAAATGTCAGTTTTCCTTCCTTGCGCCTTCTCTGCCAGTGAGCCGCCCTCTGATCTCCCTCTGATCTGTCTGCAAAACCCTGCCTCTCTTTCTTTTCCATCTCACGCACGTCGAGCTTGTAGTTGGCAGCCTGCTGTCAGCCGTATACATTGGGAGGTCAGCGTGGTCAAAAACTGTCTGCCAAGACTCTGGTCTAACTACCAAACCCCTGCTATGAAGCAGCCAAACACAAAGGGAGATTTGTGTGTGTGAGAAGCTGACTCAACAGAAACAACTGAACTGGTACAAGAGAATGAGGAAGCAGACTAGGGGAGGGGGGGTTACCAGCAATTCTTTCATTCTTCTAATAGGCAATGAAAGCTGTCAATACAACTAGAATTATCTTTATAGGATGGTGGGAAAAAAAAGTTTTTGCCCTGCTTAGCAACTCTGCCTTCCCCCTCCTGCTTGGATTCACAGAAGTTAAAAAGAGGAAACAGAGCATTTAACATGAACTCTAAGAAAATTAATTTACAGTTCCACTGTGCACACAGGTGTGGGATCACATGTATTCACAGAGATAAAAGGCCATGTTATGTAAGTAGAGAAAATGCAACAAAAAAAGGAGGAGGATGTCTGTCGCTGCGGCTTCCTATTTAGCTTGTTTTCCTGCAATATTACTGTTAACTGTCTCTGCAGGCGCCTATGAATCATTTAAGTTAGTCCAGTTAACACCAATCATCAAGCACTTTCCTTTATCATCTCATTTTAATAATAATACATTTTTAATAATAATTAATCAAACAAATACAAGTTTATTTAAGTGTGGTATGTAAAAACCATTATCACAGCGTGAAAGTCAAAAGTTTGCACAGCACGAGACCGCAGAGGCAAATGGCAAAGGAGATCACTTGAGGACTTCATGGCTAAGAATCAAGATGTCGTGCTTGATAAAGCCTTAACCAGCTTAGGTCGGTCTCTGCAACTGTACTCAGTGGAAAGGGATGTTCTCTTGGTGAAAAGGCTTGATGGCGAGGCCGGTGACAGCAGTGATAA
This sequence comes from Hemichromis elongatus, assembly GCA_015108515.1. Classification (NCBI taxonomy): domain Eukaryota; kingdom Metazoa; phylum Chordata; class Actinopteri; order Cichliformes; family Cichlidae; genus Hemichromis; species Hemichromis elongatus. The sequence goes on along the minus strand of VUQR01007506.1, from coordinate 65,976 downwards.
ACTTTTATCTCTCATAAACTTTAGAAAGCATCTGGGGACATATTAAAACATAAAATAACAAAGAAACAATACAGTTTCCACTCACCTTTTTCGGGGTCCCTCTATTCTTGACCAGACACGACTTATCCAGGTTCTGATATCCACCAATCACCTCAATTTCCTCCACAGTTGGGTATTTCTTCTTCCCCAGCTCAGTAAGAGCAGGAGCTGTCTGGGTCTGCTGCTGTGGTGTCTTTGCGGGGGTCGACACCGTCTGGGTCTGCTGCTGCTGGTGTGGAGTCTTCGCTGGGGTTGACGTGGATGCCGAGGGCCGAGCTGTGGATCCCGTTGCCCTTTTTGGTGTGATTGTGATGGTGGCGCCTCGCTTCACTTGGCCCCCGGAGGCACTCCTGATAGAAAAGAGCACAGGTGTCGTGGTGGGTGAGGGAGACACACTCGGAGATGGGGCAGGAGACGACGAGCTCGGGGAAGAAGCTGGGGTCGGGGCACAATCTGTGGCTTTCAGGGAGTTGTCTGGGGACTGGGTCCTGAGATATGAGGGGGTGATTGTGATAGTTTGTTTGGCCTGAGGTGCTGAAGAATAAATGTGATGAGGAGACACTTTGGGGTTGAGGTCTGGTGTTTCCTGATCCTTCGCCTGGGTTTTAACATCGTCCTTTATCTGATGGGCTTTGAGGTCGTCCTTTATCTGCTGGGCCCGAAAATCGTCCTTTCTCTGTTGCTTTAACACTCTTTGCTGCCCCTTCGTCTCTCTGTCCTTCAGGGAGGTGTTTGACGTAGACTTTTGTGCTTCCTGGTCTTTCAGCTGAAACTGCCCAATCTGCTGCTGTATTGTCTGAACCCCACACGTGTCATCGACTGTAAATGCTTTGTTGTCCCCCTGCTGTGAGTTTGATATGATTGGCTTGACTTTAACAAGGTGCACGGACGATGAGATGTCCACTGTCCTGTCCCTTAAATACAAACCCGACCTCGAACCCACGGTTTCCAAGTTGTAGATCCGGCTCATGGCTGCGAGGGAGTTAGGAAGAGGCGGCGAAGGAGAGAGAGATTGTGTAGAATCGAGAGGTGATGTGTATTCCTCTACCTCCTCCTCGGAGAGCTCCTTTCCTTCCTCCTCCTCCTGTTCTTCTTCTGTGCTTGTGTTTCGGCCCCTGTCGCGCCTTTGCGGCTCTTCTACATGTTTCACTGGGTCGTCCTCATCCTCAGATATCTGGAGGTCTTCGGAGGTAGCTTCGGAGGCCCTGGCAGTACGCTCGCCTGTCACTTCCTCTCCTCTGACAGCTTGTGACAGTAGAACAGAAACAGGAAGCTGAGGGCAGGTTGTCAACACGCCGACTTCCTGTGTGACGTCAAACGCAGCCACGGATTTCTGCACCGCTGCTTCTTCCTGTCCCTGCTCTCTTTCGGCCTGCCTCTTCTGCCCATGTGCTGTAGCTTCCCACTGTTTTTCTATTTCAGTTCCCCTCTCCTCATACCTGTCCCCCGCTGTCTGGGAATCACTAATCTCTGCAGCTTCACTCCCTTCGTCCCGTCGCTGTTTCTCCAGCTCTCTCTGTCTAATTTTCTCTCGTAGAGACTCTATGCGACTTAAGGGCTTCCCAATCCTCCAGCTATCCCTCCTCTCGACCCCTCGACCTCCATGAGAGTCTTGCCCCTCGCTGAGTTGACACCCGGGCTTTTTTTTCTCCACCACTTCTTCTGCAACATAAAACACAGTCCTAGGAATCTGAATCTCCACAGGGCCTGGAGGGTTCCCAGCGAGTGCACTCCTTTTCGGAGATCTGGGGGCTGAATCATGACTGAGGTTTTCTGATCCTGCTGTTTGCACCTCCTCTTTGCTCTCTTTGTTGCTATAAAAGGTTGTGTCTCCTATTTGTTCTATTTTACTTATTAGATCCTCAGTATGTGGGGATAAAACAGACTGTGTTAGGTAAGGTCCTTGTGGTCTCCAGTCTGCACCTTTATGGAGCACCCTGTCTGGGATTGTAGAACCTAAACTGGAACACTCAGTAAAAGCCAAATCATGTCTGCAGGAACTCTCAGCAGCGACGCTGCTTGCTTCGGGTGGGCTCTCTAGTCCGTCTTCTCTTTGAGAATCTGATTTCTCACAAACTTTCACCTCAATCTCTCCCCCTCCCTCTGAATCTTTGTCTTCATTCAGCTCCCTTTCTGAACTCTTCTCACCAGGCAGTGGCTTCACCTCTCTATCAGCTCTTGTTTTCCCATCCTGCCTAATGGGCACTCTTCTAGCGAATGATATTCCCTCTGTGTTTTTAACTGAGGCCACCGTGAACCCCACATCCCCGTCTGCATCGACGACCTTCTCCGCAGCCCTCTTGTCAACATACTCGACTTTTTTAAGCTGTATGCGAAAGTCTTCGGTTTTTACTCTGTGCTTTCCAAATCTGTCTTTCTCTAGAAGTCGTGCACACCCTGTCTTGGCTGTGGTTTCCCTCCCCAAGCCGGCTACATCCACCCACGGCGCCATGTTCCTCTCAGAGTGAATCCTCTCACGAATATTTCTCTCGTAAAACCCTTCATCACCTATCCCATTCTCCTTAGCACAGATCACTCGATCGGAGAAGCTAAATGAGCGTTTCGGCACGCCTTTAAGCAATGTATTCTTTCCATCTGCCTTCCTCTCCTCGGACTGTTGCTCATCCTGATCTCCTGAGTATTTTCTCCTCCCTGGCTCAAGGAAATTATCAGAGCTTTTGGATCGGGACGGAGGCTTGGGGTGCTCCCCGAATTTACTCAGCAGCTGACTGACCCTCCCTCCTCTCTCCACAAAAACATTATCATCCAAGCTGTCCTTCCTGCTGTCTTTATTAATAACTGTTGCCTGGCCCCATGGTTTCTCCTTCTCTTTCTCTCTCAGCCAGGACACATCTGTTCTCAGCTCCCTGCCTATGCTCTCTCTTCTTGCATCCATGTTGCCCTTCATCTCCCCATCCACTCTCCCTTTTCCCACTGCACTCCTCTCTTCAGGGCAGGTTGGGGGTTTTATAATAAGAACTTCAGAAGCTCTGATCTCGGTGACACTCCCTCCTCCAGCCAGAATCTCCCTTAGGTCCATCTTCACTCCTTTCTTCCCCGGGTGGTCCTCCTCGAGCTTCTCCCGCTCTGCCTCTCTCCATCTACCTTTTCTCTCATCGCAGCCCTTCCTATCCTGCTCGATGATGATGATATTGTCAGCTCTGATGGTGCGAAGACACGGAACAAGAGGGGAAAGCGAGGAAGTGGGTGAAGGGGTTTCTTTTTCCTCTGTGTCTTTTCTAACTTTAAGGAATTCCTGCTCCCTGACTGCATCCTTAACCAACTCCTTCAGCTGGCTTTTGTCCTTCTCACATCCTTCCCTGCTATTCTCTCTTTCTCTTCCTTGACTCCTATCCCTGCTCCTGTCTTTTTCCCTTCCCTCACTCAAGTCCCTAAGTCTCTCTTTTTTCAGCTCTATATCTCGTCCTCTCCCCAACTCCCCCTCTTGACTCCTGGGGCTTAATTTATCTCTCTCCTTAACTTCTGGCTCGTACCATGATTCTCCATCCCTGCTCCTCCTCCATGCACTCTGTGTGAGAATAAATGGATTTTCATGGACTGGAACTATTGTTTCTACAGACACCTGGCTCACTGGTTTGGGATCTGCATCCAGCCACTGGCCTGGATCTGGACTGAGCGACAATTCACTTCCTAGATTAACAGTTACGAAGCTGTCTGTGTCGCTCAGACCATCAGAAGGAGATCTGACATCCACCTGCAGCAGACAGCCATCTCTTTCCTTCTCCCTGTCACCCAGATACTCCTGCTTCGCCTTCCTTCTCTGGATGATCCCTCGCTTCCAAGCTGGCATGCTGGCAAACTTCTTCTCCTCCTCTTTTTCCCTCCTCTCTCGCTCCTCCTCTTCTCTCCTCTTTTTCTCCAGAAGGAGTTGTTTCCATTCTGGCAGAGAGGAAACAGACATAACAGAAAAGGTGCCCACTGTTGGATAAAACAGTTCCTCTTCAGAGCCTCTGTGAATCCTCTGCAAAGAATAAAATAGCATCAGTTTTCTTTCTAAAAACATGCAAAAATGGGAGTTTTGGCACATATAACCAAGGAACAACTACACATCATGGTAACATGTTAGCAGGTTTCATTTACAGCCAAGTAGCGTTAAAGCAGATATTTGTCAGTACTACCCTGCAGTCTATTTATCTGTTCAAGGATAATAATAATATAACACATGTCATTTCATTAACTCACAGCACATAATGCAGAACCTTAGTTGTAATATTTGTAATAATTTTTTTTAAATATAACTCACCCAAACTCTTGCTTTGGCAAAAATATCACTGCATCCACGCCGACTTTACATCTCCACTTGTGCGTAAGGCGCTGCACTCCACGATTGAAAACCTAATTTGCCTGTAACTAACAGATTAATATGTCTTGTCAAAACCCAACTTTTAAAAGCGACCAGTGACCCAGTCAAGCGTCAAGCGGACCTGAGTGGATATCAGAGCAGAAAAACGCCTCCGTCCTCGGTGCGGTTGTAAATATTTCCAGCTCGAGAGCTGCAGCGCTCTAATCCGATAATTACATTCAATTCCCTCTGGAGAGTTTAGTGGCACACACCATATTGTCGGACCTAAGAAAAGGCGTTTAAAGCACACAGCCGTCTGCCCGGCCACCAACCAGCCCTCCCCCGCCTCCGCTCACCTCCGCGTCCCGCAGGGTTAATTGGTAAAGCGGTGGAGGTGGAGGGCGGTGAAACGGGCTGTGGTGTCAGCATATAGATCTGCAGCGGGACTTTACTTGAAGCAGATCAGGCACGATCAGCTCCACTGACAAAGCCGTATACCCCAAACTACCGGAATATCTTCAGTGCTGATTATTTTCAGTTTTTTTCAAAAAGTATTTTCTAGTGTCTCCGATGTAGAAAACATACAGTCCAAAAAATGTTACGTTTATTTATATCCATAAACACGAGAGCCTTTTGATTTATATGAAACTTTCCCCTATACAAAAGTCTCTCAGGTTTACCCAATAAGGTGGCCAGTGAGCACATATATCTTATAAAAAACACAAAAACATCTCCAGGCTCGGTTATTAAAGCTGAACTTAAAAATAAATAAATAAATCATCTGCTCCTTAAACTTTTTAAACTTGACTCATAAAAATAAAAATGAAACCTAAAAAATGACAGAATTTATCAGAACAAGTGAATTTCCACTTTTATTTAACGTGTTCTTAAAAATACTGAAAGCTGTCACTGTAATTACTGTAATTACATTAAGGCACTCATGGGGAAAACATTTGCATAAAAAAAACATACCAAATGAGACATTACAGTACTCTGAAAATCACCTAATACTAATACTGGCTGCCTTGATAATACCTTATTCATCAAGCATTATAAACGTTAAAAGTATTTTGTTCGACATGTTTAGCTTCACCATCGGTGAAGGAGATTCATTCATAGTAGCAGAAACATTGTGACTTTATTCTGTCACAGAGCGGAAAAAGAAAAAAAGCTTTTGCCAGTGTGAAATCTCAGTGAGACGTCGTTTTTCAAAGGAAAGTTAAACCTGAAGTTAGCTTCCAAAGAAACACAGTGTAATGTACTTGTCTTGGGGCACTGTAACAGCCAGTAAAACAATTCAGTGTATTAAAAAATATTTTGTATAAAATATATTTCAACCTAATTGTATCAAAATTAATTGTTTTAAGAAGACTGACACCTCTGTATGAGCAGGGGAGGTGGCTGTGTTTCCACACGATGACATAGACTGTAATAAAATAAATTTGAAATGACAAAATCAGCAGACGTCAGGCTCAGGAGGCCCACAGAAACTCTTTTGTAGTCAGTTTTAAACCATTATTTATGACAGATTGAGATCACAGCGCTGGGACAATCTCGGCTTCACTTCTTCTTGTGGTCATCAGTGTCCTGGCTGGCTGTGGCGTCGGCGCTGCCTCCGTGTGGCTGCGCAAAGAGCTGCATCTTGCAGTTGAGCTGCACGCACATGTAGGCTAAATCCTGTTTGTCCAGAGAGTGTGCCAGAGCCAGGTAGGCTGACAGAGACCCAGCCAGCAGGAGCCTGTCCAGGGATAAGGCCGGCAGGAGCCACAGCACCACGCCCAGCTCCAGGCACACCGGATGGCGCAGGTGGGACAGGAGGCGCTGGGCACCGGGCGACTTGTGAGAGAGGGGGTCCCCCAATCCGAGCCAGTTGTAATACACCTGAGGGAGGAGGTTAGTCAGTAAATGAAGTTTATTCATGCCTATGTGCATGCACAGATAGGGAGCAACGAAGTTACTGATCTAAGTAACCCCGATTACTTGGATCAGTACTGTAATCTCTATTGTTTAAAACCAAATTTTAAAAAAGCATTTCATTAAAATGTAATTACCAGATGGTGGTGGAAAGGGTCAAAGTTATTAAATAGGGAGTTAGGCCCCGGCTTTTAGGTTTTTTTTTACTTTAAACCAGGAAGTGTGTGGGTGTAGATGTGATGAAGAGAGCACCAGGTGTCAGGTAAAGCAAGTGAAACATATAGATGTTAACAACCGCTGTATGAAAGTTTAACTGAAACTGGCACACACATTGACAAGGGGATAGGTTATGCTACAATCATTACAGTAAAGATAATTGTTTGAAAACAATTTAATTGGACGCACAGCCACGTGTCATCAGCAGTTCAAGAGGCTGAACTAAAGACATTCACTGATGACTGGCAGATGCAGCCCACAGATAGATCAACATTTTCATTTACTTCTTGTTGTTTAACAGCACAATGTGTTACCATTGTGTTAATCATTTTTTTTAGGAACACCAACTAACCATAGAACCATAGATTCAAAGTATTTTTAGTTGATCAACCTCTGATTTTTCCAGCATCTGAAAACACAAACATGTGCATCTGCTTTTGCTCCCTACCTGCTTGATGCCCAGCAGTTCTGGATAATCAAAGATCATGAGGATGCTGCAGATAATGGCCCAGCAGAGGAAGTGCAGCGAGAAGCAGAGCACAGGGAACCAAACACTCCAGGGTGCCTGACGCACTGACCACAGGCAGGGGGCGTTAGTCACGGGCTGCCAGTAACGCATCAAGATCTAACACAGGAAACAGAGCAATGGTGCACACTGAAAGGTGCGATTAACACTGAGCTAGCAGTAAGTTATGCCTAAGGATTTGAGCTTCTCTGTGACAGTAAACACTCATAGAAAGGGTGCTGCTGTACCTGGAGGGCGAGTGCTGTGGTGAAGCAGTATGCCGTCCTGTTGAGGGGGCCCAGCACTGACTGCAGGGCCTGTTTGACAGGCAGCCAGGCCAGCAGGCTGTGCTGCACGATGAAGAGGGCCAGCAGCCCCAGATCCACAGCAAGAGCCCTCAGAACAGAGCTGTCCCGCAGGGCCACCGACCACGGTATTGAGTCTTAGATGTGTGAAAATCAGAGGAAGAACTGTCGCTTTAAAATTGACTGCTGGTGGTAGTGGGACAAAATTGGTACAGCCACATTTATGTGATGGAGGGCTACCAAAACATTATATCCCTAAAGAAAAATAAACTACTGCCCTCATAACAGGTATTAGCAATCCTAATAACACAATTACTGTTTATAAGCACTCATTGAACATGCCACAAAAAAACAAAAAATCAAACTGTTACCATGAACGGTAAAATGTGGGGATCTAATTAACGAACCCAATATTTTTGCTCAGTCGAAATCACAGTCGGCGTGTTAAAATTGGGAAACCACCTTTCAAACACTCTCCATTTGGCCGATATTAGTTATTAGCGACAGGCAACTTATGCTTTTAAGCCCGTGATAATAATGTTCCTTTTGGTAAATAGAAGAAAATACTAAATATGAAAAAGCAACAAAAAAAAAAAAAAAAATCTTTTCGCCCAACGTGGGGCTCGAACCCACGACCCTGAGATTAAGAGTCTCATGCTCTACCGACTGAGCTAGCCGGGCGCTGATGTCGAACAACCACCCAGTGGGTTTTGAAAGCGTAGATAGTCAACGTGACTATCGAACTTCATTTTGTATATCGATTTAACATTTGTTAAATTATATTTATAGTTACCTTTAGGTTATTTTTTCTATAGACAGAAAGTATATCAGGTATTCAAGGGGTTTTACAGATATCGCCTCCACCAATGTTTGGTAATATCTCCTGGCCGCCTGCCGCTTACAGGACCTTACCTTCACAGAGTGTCGTCTCTCCCGTGATGTTATGGTAAATGGCTCGAAACGAGACAAACCGAATGAGGTCTGCACCGGATATGAAAACAAATGCAAAGTTTAGCAAAGACGTAGTGCAGAGAGCCAAGCCACGTACCGTGACTGACGCCATTATTAGTGCTTATCGCGAAGAGTTCCGGGAGATGGGAGGTGGTTGTAGTACCCGATTTAAGCACAAGGTGGTGCTACTGTGCGACGAACGCTACCTACAGGTGGTGGTGCATCAGAGGAGACACACATCCTCACACAAAACTAAGGAGAAACAAATAGTAGGAGCGGATGACTTTATTAGGGTATCTTATTAAATATCACAGAATCTGTCTTTGTTAAATAGGGTTAACATCAGCACTGTAGCACTCTACGTGGTAGTTTCTGTCACAGGATGTCACACGAATAGACTCTGTGGATCCCTGAAGAAACAAAGAGATGACAAAGCACTCAGAGTGTGTCTTTGTAAATTAATTTGCTGTAAATTAAATTATGAAATATTTTGGATAATTTCTGTGTAGCTTACTTCTGTTGGGAGTATCGGCAGCCTGCAGGCAGCACAGCGGGGAGCCTGGACCCTGAAACCGAGAATAAGTTTCACTGAAAGTTCACAGAGGTCGAAACGTGAAGTCAACAAAGGTGTGAGTTTTCTCCTGTTCAGCTTGTGTGGCAGGGTTTCCCCTTTTTCACATGAAAAGGACTATTGTTGCTACATAAAACATCTACCTGTGGTAGTCGCTGACACAGTAGATCCTGCGGTGTGAGTCAGTGGCGAAAGGCTGACCCTCCAGGCTCTGTCTGCAGACGACACAGCAAAAGCAGGAAGGGTGGTAGGATTTCCCACGAGCCTGCAGGATCTGATCATCCAATGTAACCTCACTTTCTTGCATGTGACACCACACATACACTCACAGTGCTGAGAAAAAGTATTTTACCCCTTCCAGGTTTCTTAGTTTTCTTTGCACATTTGTCACATTTACATGTTTCAGATCATCAAACAAATTTTAATATTAGACAAAGATAACCTGAGTAAAGCTTTTCTATGAAATGCTGTGCTAGTTTTATGCCAGAAGGGACTCAAATCTTATGAAAAAATTAAACAGTCCAGAGAATGTTTTCCCAAAAGTCTCTGGGATCATCAAGTTGTTTTTCAGTGTTTTTCGGCCATTTTTGCCCAGTCTCTTTCTTGTTGTTGAATCATGAACTCTGACTTTAACTGAGAAAAGTGAGGCCCGCAGCTCTTGAGATCTTGTTCTGCTTCTTTTGTGGCCTCCTGCATGAGTTGTCATTTTGCTCTTGGAGTAAATTAGAAATGCAAATTTCTTCATTTGTGGATAATGGCTCTCACCGTAGTTTTCTGAAGTCCCAAAGTCTTTGAAATGGCTTTGTAACCATTTGCAGACTGATACATGTCAGTGGCTTTGTTCATCAGTTGTTTTTTTAGATCATGACATGATGTTTTGCATTACGAGGGGGTTTTTTTTAGCCTTCTTCACTTTTTCAGACGGACGATTTCTTGATTCAGCAGGTGGTGCAGTAATCAGGCCTGAGTGTGACAAATTAAATAACCTCAGCTTTCCCAAGCAAATGTTGTCAAATATAGGGCAGGCATGTTTGAATAGCTTTTAATCAGTTAATAAATGAAATTGTCATTTAAAAACAACATATTTATACATATTTTCTACATATTTGGGTTACCTTAACATGTGTACATGACAAATATAGAAAAAAAAAGATCAGAAAGGGGAAATGCTTTTTCACAGTATTGTTTAATTAAGTAAATAAATTGATAGTTACCACATCTGTGATTAAAAGGCCACAGCTGTTACACACTTCAGGGGATGGATGAACTCCAGAGAACTGCAGAAAATACCACGAGTACCAGCAAAATAGATTAGTTATTAAAGTTATTCTGTCATTTTACAACCTATTAAAAGATCATATACTTACCAAAAAGTCATCCTCACAATATATCATCCCTGACACAGTATAGAAAGGCTTGCCACTGAGCGTTTTACCTGAAAACATGTAAAAGCTTAAATACGTAGACCATTATACATCACACTGGACTATAGGAGAAGAATTCACATGAGGAGAACTCACTGCAAACTCTGCAGGTGAAGCACGCGCTGTGGAATAAATGTCCCATCGCCTGACACGCTCGTCCTGCTCCGTACACGGCTTGACTGCATCTCGCACAAGTTCCTGAATAAACATGAAGAATAAATGGTACAACTGGGAGCACACCTGAAAGGTGAATATTCAGTCTTTTCCATTCTTACCAAAGTAAACATTGTTACTGTAACTGGGATCCATCTCAGCACCAGTTTGCCCACTGCTCTGAGTCTGCAGCACGGCTGTCTGAAGGTCTAATTTTACGTGCAGTGCAGACAGCTGTAAGAGGAGCTGCTCGCTGGGTTTATGAGAGTTTCATTTGCTGCCTTTGCTCTCTAAAGGGCAAAATCTTCAGAAATGACTCCTCCAAGGTAACTCATAAAGTATGGACAGATAGTAGTGATGTGTGAAAGAAAACAGAAGCAGTAAAAGTACCTTGATTTTGTACTTATACAATATTTAAGTAGCTGTTTAGTGTTTTTAAAAGTGTCTGTCCTGCCCAACAACCACAATGATGAGATAAAAATAGGAGTACATCTTTTAGAAAAAGAAAAAGATAGTGCTTACCTCTTGAGGGTTTTCTGTTGCAGCTATGGTGAGAACCTTCAGCTCTAAGCAGCCCTTTATTTTAAAACTGTATTCTTGGGTAAGCTAAGAGATGAAATGTGTTAGAGCAGCAGAGGAAGGAGCCTGAAGGTGAAAAAGAACCTGCAGCACATTCAGCCTACCACAGCGCTCACATTGTGAGGACACTTGGTTTAAACATCTGACTCCTCCGTGTTAATATAGCAACAGCTACAATCAGCAACAAAATAAAAACAGCCATTCATATTAACAATCCATGAATACTGATTCAAGGATAGGCAAAATGTACATGAGTCTTATTAATAATTATTATCATATTTTTAACACTCTCAGGAACCCCTTTTATTTTAAACCTGCTGGTTAAAAAACTCCTCTTTTACTTAAGATTTTGATAAAAGGAAAGCTGAGAGTTTCGGCACTTCTTCATGGATTTCATTTTTTCTTTCAAAAACTGAAAACATGAAAATAAATAAATAAGAACTTTCTTAAATGAGTAATCTAAAAAATACAGATACAGTATCTTTAGAAACAACTTCAGAGCTTAACTTTTAAGTGAATCTAAAAGAATAAAGTACCAAAGTACACGCCTGAGTATTTTGGCAGTCTAAATGTGCATTTTTAAATATTGAGGAGGAGCAGTGAAGCCTTTTCTAGGATCATCTGTCTTGTGATACTGCCCTCATGTGGACTCCTCAGGACTTTCCTCTCATAAGTCGGTCACTAAAACCAGACACGCCCAAACAACCAGAAATACCTGCACCAGGTAAACAACACCGACTCGCTGTAACTGAACAATAAAGACCGGGGTTTTTTTTTTAAGTGGCTCATTACATTTTTTACCTTTAATATTTGGTCCTTAATCCTCCTCTTTTATTTTGAAGTCTTTATAATCTTTCTAGTTGACAACGACAGCTTGTTACTATATTGTAAGTGTAATGCAACACAATCCTTTCAAGTTACTTGTGTGTCTCCATTAGCTTCAACACAGAGAGGATAAAGAACAGAAACTTATGCAGCTCGTGTTTTGGATCTACAGTTACAGTTGGAGCAGGGGAGGGATGGAGGGAGGGAGGGGGCGTCTGACAGCTGCTGATTCCTCACTGAGGTCCTCTTGTGAAGCTGTCTGCTTCCATCACAACGCCCACTCTCCTAGCTGTCAGACTGCTTCAGCAAAAACCTTGCATGTTGTCTATATGTTGTTTGTGTGTGTGTGTGTGTGTGTACTTTTTTTTGAAACTCTTTATAATTCAGTTTGTTGTCATGATGTAGAGGTTTGGGTTCAAATATGTCAAACATGCCTGAAGGTTGATTTCAGGCATTTTGCACTCAAATAGCAGTACCTGGATGTGTGTTTGTGAGCTGTCCAGCCCTCAGGTATGTTTCTGTGCAGGAATGTCTGCGTCACGAGGCGTGTGGAGGCAGGAGGCAGTCTCTGCAACTCTGGGAGTGCTGTGCAGAAGCTGTCTTACGCACAGTTAATCACATTTCCATCTCCATTTTACAAAATGGAAATTCCAGGAACAACCTGATTTTAGCCTGTTTTGCTTCTCACTAATATTCCTTCTGAAGCTTTAATATTTCTAATCATTCAGACTCGCTTTAACCCACCTCGTTATTTTTTTCCCCTTTTTTTTGGACAAATACTTATATTTATCCCTAACCCATTTATCAGTATATTTTTCAGCTATGATGCAATGAGGTTTGTTTTTGCTCTGGGCTCTGCTTCCACACCCTTCGTCTGCCACATTTTGGGGGGTTACACAGCACGATGCCAACAATCTTTGGCATGTTTGGCTGCTTATAAATAGGGCACTCATTGTCCCATACAGTGCAAGGGGAGTCAGAAGAGGACCCGCGTCTTTCCCTAAGAGTCGGACTGCGTGCACTATCTCTGCAGTGTTCCTGCTTAAAGGCACAGCGGCAGGGCCTGCTCTTCCTGTCAAGTTTGGACAGGTACTCTACCTGCGGTCCACGCCCTCTCCGGTGCTGCTGCGCGCAAGTGTTCGTGAACAGGAAGTGGCTGTCAGCGACCCTGCTGCTGTTGTTGTAACGTGTGGAAATGCAGCTGTAAGCTGTATCGGAAAGAGAGGCGGCGATTTTAGAATTTCTTTTAAACTTATAATACTCATTTAAAATTACTTTGCTTTATTTTATTTTATTTATTTATTTTTGAGAACATGCGGCTCTGCAGGACCTGCGCGCTCCTGTCGCTCCTGTTTCTGGCAGTCTTGGATTCATCAGGTGAGGGGGGAAATGATCTCATTAAGTATTTTGTGTTGTTTGTTGAATCTACGTGCAGCTTCAAACCATAATACGAAACGTCCTGGTGACAAAAATGTGGCTTCTTTTCATATTTATGCGCCAAATGGGTCAAAAACACAGCTGAGAGGACCGCGCGATGAGCTGCTGTAAAGATGCACTCGAGCGAAGCTGTGCTTAAAGCTCCGTGTCAATAAATGATAGGATAATAAGGAGCATTAAAGACGGCTCAGACATGACGGAACCTGGAGCGCGTTTCCACTCTTAGCTCCGACTTCCAGACCTCCATTTTCAAAAAGGTTTATGAGGCATTTATGGAGCTTCCTGGAGGCATGAATTTATCACGACTTCATTAATGATTGATCAACAGTCTGTTGC
>VUQR01007506.1:31096-49744 GCA_015108515.1 Hemichromis elongatus | reverse complement strand
TACCCATCTGTGCATCTTTTCTTGTCTTCCACTGAAATCCAGAATGCACTGAGAATGCCTGCAGCCCGCCAACTCTGCAAACTCAACCATCCATCCTGACTAACTTTGCTAGAATCTTCACCTGGGATCTGAATTCAGCTCAGGACACAGTCGTGCGCCTGAGCGTCACCAAAGGAGGACTGACAGACACTTCACAGCCATGCTCAGATGGATATCAATTCTCTGTGTCCACATCCAAAGCCAGCAGCCAGTCCCAGTCTCAGTACTGTCAAGGCAATTCTGTGACTAGTTTGTATCTGATCAATCCAGCTGTCGTGTCTCTGAGAGTGAAACCAAAGGCTCAGGTGGCCAGTGAGCTGTTTCAGACCTCCGTCACACAACTGAGTAAGAACCGTTTGCTAAATATAGACTCTCTTTTATTTAGAAACTACATAGGATTAATGCTGAGTTTAACTGGAGCTGCACCAGCTGTTAAGTTTCCTAATTTTAGCTTAAAACTTTTAAAATTAGTCACCAAAAATCAGTCAGTTTAAAAAAAAAATGATTTAACTGTGCTCTAAATATTTACAATTTTGTATTTGCATTCAGTCTTTCATAGAAATAAGTTTCTTACTACTTGCGGATGATTTGTGTGAACAAAGACAATAAAGCCTGTAATTTGCTATTTGTGGGTCCGAAGATATTAGATTATAGTGGGGTTTAATGGTGCTGGTAGACAGAGCCAAGCTGGCCAATGGTGGCAGCACACTTCAGAGTTTTTCCATCCATCAGTAAAGGCAAAAGTAAGTAATTCAATTAAAGCATTAATGGTGGACTCTATTACAAGGACCCTGTCAAGGGATTGGCTAGCAGCTGGGGCAACTCAACCCTGGCCTCTGTCTCACTCTGCATTTCACTCTGTTTAGAAACTGAGGTCATAAGCGTTGATTCCAGCACGACCATGGTCATCAGCCGGGACCCGAAGGAATCCATGTGTGAAGTGTGCACCTCCGAAGGCCCCACTCTCACCTGCAGCACGGAAAAGACGCTGAACCACGTTGATAAACTATCAGTGGTGTTCAGCTGCCCGAATCCTCAAGACGGGTTCAATGTGAAGATAAAACAGACAATAGGTGAGAGCTGCTGGAGCTATGTGGAAAAATAAATAAATATACTAACAAAGGTTAAAAAATCAAGCCAATCAGACGCTGTCCAGATGGTATTGCATGGTGGATTAAAAACTCGTTTTGTTAATAATTTCATGTTGACAACATCTCCAATGCCACTGAGCCCCGAGCATGACAGAGCCTCCACAGTGTTTTACAGATGGCTGTAGACGCTCACAGTTGTACCTCCCTCATCATGACCTCCTCCCTACATATTGACAGCGATTTAAACCAAAATTTTCAAATTTGGATTCATTACTTCGTAAAACCGAAATTGATTGTCAATCCAGTTCTTGTGTAATTTGGCATACCTCAGCCTTTTGCCCCTGTATCACGTCCTTAAGAATGGCTTCTTGATAGCCACCCTTCCCCTGAGACCATTTCTAAACAGTAGACTGATCAGTTGAAGAGCCAGATCTCTCAACTCTCATTTCAGGTCTTTGCTGGACATGACTTTCAAATACTATTCATCCACTGTAGATAGTTTTGTTTTGTTTTTGTTGGACCTTCCGCTTCTTATTTTATCCTCAGTTACCCATTTTCCCTCACTTTTTTAAGAACACACTGCACAGCATGCTGCCAAGTTTTTGACTAATAGCTCTTTGGGAATCACCTTGTTACAAAAATACTACTTATGCCTGTTAAGCTGTGTTATCCTTGGCATTTTTCATCGATTCGGCTAAAAAAATGGGAACTAATAATATAGGATTAAAGGGAACAGACTGCCTAATGATGCAATATGTTCTTTTCTCTGTTTTGGTTCATCCCTTGAGTTAGGTGCTCTGTAACTCCGATAGACCTGAAGGCCTGGAGAACTACTGCACAACACCACTTAAAATTAGAAGGACTTGTTGCATGGAAGCAAAATAAGACTTTTGGACAATACTGCAGATTACTTAGTAAAACACGAATCTAGACATTATTTCCAGCTTGTATTAATGATTTATTTATAGATTAAATATATTATGTATTGTTCAAGGTTTTGTTTTAATATTTAAACATTTATCTGTAATATTTTTTCTGCACTTTTCTTTATTTACTTTCTCTCTTATTGATGGAAAACCTCTCTTCTCATCCTCCTCAGCCATAATGTGAAATTCAAATATTTCCAAATTTTTTCATCCAGAATGCACCAAGACTTCCTGCAAACCTTCTGCGGCAGAAATTGTTCCTGACCAACTTAATGCCTTCAAAAGATCCTTGACTTGGGACATCAGTGTCCCAGAGAGCACTGTGTTAACTCTAGGCTTTCCTGGTGGATTGAAGGACATCTCTGCAGGGGAGACTTGCCCAGATGGTTATCAGTACTCAGTGAGTACAGCTAAAAGCAACGGCGTAATCAAAACTAACAGCTACTGCAAAGGCGGAACAGTGTCTGATCTGAATCTGCTCGGAGCAACGACTGTGACTGTGGAAGTGCCCAAAGGAGAAAAATTGGAGTCAGCAGCATTTAATGTCAAAGCAGCAGAGAGAGGCAAGTTTGAACACTTTCTAGAACCCGTAAAGGAAGATGTGTTATTGATTTTATATAAAGAAAAAACATCAATGCAGATATTGTTTCTTTGAACTTATTTGGCTTAAAATCTGTTACTGATGTGAATTTGTGATCAGGAGTTTACATACACTCATCATAGACATAAATGTTATGGTAATTTTGAGCTTTTAGTAATTGTTCTTTTAACTGTTTTTTTTTCTTTCCAGGGTGGAATGATGGTGTAGCGTATATATTTAATGACTTTGAGAAACACTAATTAGATGCACATAGATTAAAGAAAATCCACAGGGTCAAAAGTATACATACAGGCTCAAATATATTCATATACCTGTTTAAATCATTTGTGCTGCTGAAAGTTCTGCAATGCCTTTAACTTGACAGAGCAAGAGAACTCCTCTTTAGTGATCATGAATGATTAACTGGTACTTTCACTCTGTCAGCAAAAAAAAGGATTTGTTTAACTGATCAATGCTTAGAACAATAGTTAAATAATAAGGGAACTCGGTGAAGATCCAAATGCCAAATGCCTTCTGGAGAAAAATCTCTACCACCGTCAAAGCTTGGCAGTGGTAGCATCATGCTCTAGCGCCGTTTTGCTGCTAGTGTGCTAGTGCTACTGCAACACTGCATGAAGTACATGAAAAAATTAAGAAGCAGAACTCCCTTCTAGTTTTTCAACTTCACCTCAAATCAAATGGTTGAAACTTGGACATAGTTGGATGTTCCAACAGGATAATGATCGCAGATGCACATCAAAATAATTTTGGGATGGTAAAACAAGCTAATATTAAGCTTCTGGAAACCCCCAATCCTTTTGAAAATTTGTGGACTAGACTTAAAAAGCTGGGTTTGTCCCAGGAAATTGACTAATTTGAACAAACTCTGTCAATTCTGCCAAAAGTAGTGGTCAAATATCCAGACAGAATTGTGCCAGAAGCTTGTTAATTGAAACCAACAGCATCTGATTTAGGTAAAACTTGATAAGAGACATTTAATCAAATATTAGTGGGGGTGTATATATACATTTTAGCTTGCATGTATACTCTTGACCCTGGCTGGATTAGAGAAAATCCAGAATAAATTCAAATTTTGTGCACCCAATTCTTGTTTTTTAAAGTAGTTAAATTTGTATGCTATTCCATTATTCCACCCTGGTAAATGAACTGTTCCAAGAAATCAATTAAACCCAATATTACCATCACATTTGTGCTCACGATGATTGTAAATAAACTCCCTGGTCACAACTGTAAACTACTAGAAAATCACTAGTTAGTTTGATATGAACGTTTTATCAGACAGGTGATTGAGCTGAAATCTATTCATCTGGATCAGCATCTCACCATTTTTTTTAACCCTAACCTTTTGTTTTTAGCTAGCAGAATGATGACTGTGACTTCTGAAATCCCCCACACCAGAATTATCATCTTGAAGGTGAATAAAGAGCTCGACTGCACAGTGTGTACGGGCATGGCACCTAACCAGAAATGCTACCCACAAACCCTAACACTGATTGCTCCTTGCAAATACTCAGTAGAGTTTACCTGCCCTCGACCTCAAGATGTCTTCAATGTGGAGATCAACAGAGACATTGGTATGTAGAGCTAAAATATTTAAAGTCAGGAGGTCTTATCTTACCAAAGATGTTCATTTCTATCTCTGTATTTTTATTCTAGGACACGTTGGGTAGTGTTGTATGATTCACAGACTCTTATTGATCTAATACTAAAAATTTGTGTAATCCCTCAGGTTAGCTTTGGTTTCTTAAACATCTCCTATCTAAAAGGAGACTTTGTTCTGATTGGCTAGGTTGTGGAAGCCTCCATGGGGGTACTGTAGCCTCAGTTTCCTGTTCTTAGCCAATAGGAGTCACACCTGGTGTGGTCTTATGATGCTGTAGCTCATCTGCTCCAAGCTTCAGTGTGTCATGCGTTCAGAGATGTTCTTCCTCATACCTTGGTGGCAATGAACCTCACCATCTCTTTTGTTTTGTCTGTATCTGCTCTGCACAGACGCCCCGTTCTCTGGTGAGTCTGTTCAGGCCGAGTCCTCTGTGTTCCCAGAGTTTAACCGGACTTTCATTTGGGACTTTAAAAAAATTGGCCTCGATCGCACATTCCAACTGGACTTCCCAGAACAGGGACTGAGACAGATTTTCAATGAGGAGACATGCCCGGATGAGCACACGTACTCTTTTATTATATATTTACGTGGGCAGGCAAATATTGGTACCTTCTGCAGAGGAGGACCCGTGACCACAATCCAGGGTAACTACAAGGGCCGTGTGTCCCTGCGGGTGCCGGCGAATGCAACGATGAATCCTTTTGAGTTCAAACTCAGTGGCGGGCCTGAGACAAACAGTAAGTCATTTCATTTTCATCTACAAAAAAGCCTCCAAGACAGACAGGACCATAAATCATTGTAGAGAACTTATAACGAAACGTTTTCTAGTAACATTACCATAATTAATTATCTCACTTTGCCACTTGGAAAATGTTATGTTTTTCGTGAAAATCTGGACTTTCATTTAATAAATTAATAAACACTTTCGTTTGGTTGTTTGTTTATACATTTATTGAGATAGGGCGGCACAGAGTAGACTAAAATAAATGCAGCATGGTCTGGGATAAATCCAAAGTACTGCTGCAAGGCCCTCAGAAACCCGGCTGCCTGTCCTGCCAGGTGAATTACAGGAGTGTCCAAATAACGTACAAAGTACGTCTTTAGCAATCTTGAGCATTTTTAAGCACTTTACCCAAAAGGCTGTTCATCCTTCAGCAGCTTTAATACTGTTAGAAACAACTTCGCTTGGGTGTGATGTTACTCCTATCTCTGGTTTCCGAGCGACACGATACACAGACATCAGGGTCATAACGTCACAGTTGCTGTTTCTTCACTTTCTGTTGATAGGTTTAATGAAGTTTAGAGTGGTTTTAAACAAAGTTAAAATACCTTTAAAGCCACATGGACAGCTCCCTTTTTTCTGCTTCTAACCTCAGTGTCCGGTGCTTGTTTCCTCTCAGTGGTTGCAATAGTGGAGGTCAAACTACCACGAGGTGTATCGGACACAGGACTCGTGACAGCCAACTTTCCTCGAGACTTCCCTGACAACATGCAGATGCAGTGGAACTTCACAGTGCCCGCGATGCACAACTACACCGTGCGCTTTGATCACGTCACACCCCCCGAGTGCCTCAACAATGGAGAGGTGAAGGTGGAGTATCAGGCAGGGGCCAAGACGGTAACTAAAGCTCTGATGGATCCTCAGCCGGAGCATCAACAGGGCAACTTCAACATGGTGCTGAAAAACTGTAACACCAACACGACGCTGCCAGGTCTCACCTTGAACTACAGCGTCTCTGTAGTGAGGAGCGGCCGTCCAGGTACAGTGTTAAAACATAAATAGCTGGGAGTTATACACTGTTTTTTTTCTTTTCTTTTCTTTTTAAACATCAAGCTGTTTTATGTGTCTATCACACTACTGCATTTCCTTTAACTGTGGTAGATATTGTAATGTAATTATTTGTAGTTTTCAATCAGTTTATGCAATTTGTATGAGTAAAAATTGCATTTATTTAGCCAATCCTTGTTGGTTACTTACAAAACAAAACTTAGGGTCATTACATTATGCAAGTATCATGTTAACACCAAAATATAGATAAAATGGAGACAGTGTACCACTTTTAGCAGCAACCCATTACAATGAAGTCATAACAGAGAGGATCCGAATCTAAACAGGCATTTCGTTGGCGTACTGAATGTTTTCATTGTGAATTTTGGCATCAAAATTCTTCAGGAAATTTGCAGCCTGTTCAGGTTTGCACAGGTAGTGCAGCTCCTCCACAATGGTACATTCAATTGTGTCATTAACAGACGATGGCAAGTTCACCCTAAACACATGAGATGAGCGTGAAAGAGTCTGGAGACAATGTGGCAAAATGTAATGATGCCTGTGAGGGTGTAAAGAGAACACATTTTAGTGTCCATTTGATGGACGCATCACAGCAAGGAGGTTTTTTATCCGCCAATCAGCCTGGCCCTTTCTGGGTGGTTCTTTCAGGGTACTCCAGCCTCCAAAGGCATGCGTCTTAGGTGAATTTCAACTCATGCTGTGACGATAAGCCAAAGAAAATAATTGACTGGATAGACAGAGTATTTTGTCTCTTTTTTTTTTGTTATATCCCACTTTATTTTCACATCTGCATGGGGGGAAAAATGATTTTTTTGTTTGTATTAATTCGTTCTATTTATTTTTACCAGATATATTACCTTTATCTTTATCTATATGTATTATTTTTATTTCCATTTTAGTATTGTGTACGGTGGATCTAACCAAAGACCCAGGAGTGTCCCTGCAGATTGAAAATCTGAATTCTGACTCCTACTGTGAGATCAGTATCAACTCTGAAGTTAAACAGAAGATAAACGTGACTGGGGGAACAATAGCCAAACTGTCCTTCCTCGACTGCCTAAATGAAGATGTACGCCTGACTGCCAGCAAAGTTATTGGTGAGAGTTCTCATTCCTGAAATGTGTTTTGTTATACATGACAGGAGATCTATCTGTGTTTCCTGTGCATAGATAAGATAACATCTAAGTTAAATAGTGGATTTAAAGTCTAAAAGAACAGACTGATATTTTGAGAAAAATGTTTATTAGCTTTTATTTCTGAAAATTCCAAGAAAAGATCATCAAATAGAGCTTCTCATCTTCCGTGGGTTTAATAAGGACTTTTGCAAAAGAAAAGTCCAAGAAATTGCTCCATTTGCTGTTTAAGTTATTTCTTCTTTACTTGGAAACCTAATATCATCTATCTCACTTTATTCTTTTGAAACACAGACTGCAAAAACACAGAGTCATGTCCCATGACTACACTTTCTGTGCCCACAATGGAGTCTTGCCTGCCCATGCCCCTCAACAGCTTCACCTGGCACCTCAACATCCCAGAAACCAAAACGTGGGACCTGGTGTCACCAAAAGGGAGTCTGCGGCAGTCCCTGCCCGGCCAGGAGTGTGAAGAGCCTTTTTCTCTGCACTTAGCAGAAGAAGAGGGTAGCAGCTTTGTTGGAAATTTCTGCTTTGACGGTGTGATCCAAAAAATTCAAGCACACGCCAACATCTCCATCACTGCTCCGGGACAGCAGTTAAGCAGGATAACGGGGTCTTTCCTCAATATCGGCGTCAGCGAGGAGATCAGAGGTAAAATGTCAATTATGTATTGTTGGGCCCCAACATGGGATTAAAAAAAAACAAAATCTGTTCACATTTACTAATTAAATGTATCAGTTATATTATTTAAAGGAAATGCTGATAACTCGTCTTTTTTTTTTCCTGATAATGGCTTTATTAATTTGCTCTGACTGTTTTAAAGCACAGCAGTCATGCTCGGTAAATATAATATAATATAAACCAAATTCAACATTTAAAAGCACTCAAAAGGGAGAATGATGATAAGAATAATTGAGCCAATATGTGACTAGTTTCATCACTCAGTCTAAGTTGTATGTACCCAGAATGAGCTGTAGTCTTGTAGTGTTTGAGTTTGGTTAAAGGAGTAATTTAACAAAAAATACCTCAAGATAAACGAAAATTGAATATATGATTAGTTATTGAACAAAATAATTTATAACAGTGTTCAAAATCAACATGCTGCAGTATGCACCTGTTGTACTACAAAGTTCCACGCAGAGGCACTGTTGCACCACAGATGTTTTTTTATTTATTTATTTATAATAGACCCAGGATTTAGACTTGATACGAACTCCTTCCCTCTTTCAGAGACCATTATTTATGCCGTCAGTCCTAACACGGCGTCTCCAACACTGCTGGCAACCCCAAACTGGCCTCAGGGTATGAAACCTCTTCGCACTCTAAGCTGGATTGTCACGCTGCCCGACCAGTACAAAGCACAGCTTAATTTTAATGTCACCCAGCCCGTATGTAATGAGGGACACACGGGAATCGATGTGAGGACGATAGAGGACAGAAAGACGAAACTAACAATCACAGAACAGGATCCAAAAGTGTTGGAAACGTTGGTGAAAGAGAGCTTCTATCTCAACATGTCCAACTGTGAACCAGAGACCGATCAATTTAGTGTACTGACCACAATCAATCTGCAGAGGAAGCAGCGTAAGCAGTTATCACTGTAGCACATTCACATACGCAAAACATCTTAAAGGCATAAATCTAATTAGCGTTTGCTTTGTCCTTCCACAGATCTCTTACCTATCATCCTCGGGATATCAGGAGTTCTTTTGCTTTTGCTTATAGTGCTAGCTGTTGTATGCATCGTCACAAAGTGAGTACACCTGCATCAAAACGCTGATACCCTAAAAACCGCCTGAGACCAGGCCGTGCTAGTTCCAAAGAAATTTCTGTCTGTGTTTGTTTGTTTCTTTGGCTGCAAACTCCTTCTAGACCATCAGGAATTGAGCAGTCAAATTTAACATACAGGTACATCTTCAGCCGCTGAAGGTTCTTATCTACATCAGATTTGAAGATGTTATCATGTTGCCTAGAAACCACCTAGCAAAATGGCTAAAATTACTACTTTTTTTGCATTTATACAAAAACACCTCATAAAAGCATTATACCACTTTTATTTCATGACAATAACATGTCATTTAAATCCACAAAAGCTGAATTATGCATGGCCATCCTGATGCATGGCAACCACCAAGAAATTGTCTAAAATTACCCTTTTTTAGCATATAAACCACATCCACTACCCCAAGTATTTTGTTCTACTTTTTCTCATTGTGATTAATTATATATTTTAAGTCATAGTTAAAATAACCTTGTTTTTTTTAATCCTTTTTTATCTTGATGTTTTGGCACAAATTAAAACACAAACCTTTTTTTTACAAAATCATTTTTTATAACATATTGATTAAAAATAAATATGAATAATGCAGCTGCTGTAGGATAATCCCTTGATTTGTTGTTTCTGCTGATATACACACAGTAAAGTCCAAAGTATATGGACAAATTTTGCCTCTGTGGAAAATCGGCAAATTTAAGTTTAAACAACCAAAAAATACTGCATTAACTGTTTAGGAATTAAAGACATTTTTATAAATAGTCTCTCGTAGTGGCATTATTAGATCATAAACCTTTGGTTTGTCTTCATCTTTTTAAACAGGAAAAAGAAAAAACAGAAGAACAGGGGATCGTCCATATACATGCCCAAAGGGAATATCTTCCGCCCATCTGACATGCACTTCACCAAAACACGATCTGAAAATGAATCCCACGTTTATGACTCCATAGATGAAACGATGGTCTATGGTCACCTGCTGAGTAACTCCAGCCACGGGGAGGCCTTTAAAGACCACTATAACGGCATTCAGACAGACTCTTACCGCACTTTTACAGGCCCCAGTGATGGAGCGCTGCCTGTCATTAAAGAACCAGATCCACAGCCCGAGGACCAAAACAAGACGTTCATGGATCCGTCTGAGACTTTCATACCATCCTGTCCACGCACTCCTATCAACCGACAGGACAGCCTCGGCTTCCAGGACCGCAGGATGATTGACAATGAGCTGTACACGTTCAAGACCACAGGGGAAATAAACACAATCAGACTCTCTGGTGCTGATTTGGAGCCCATAACGGATGACTCTTTGTAGTGTGTCATGTTTCGCAGCAATCTAATGAACTTCTATTATGAAATCCTCCTTACAGCAAGTATCTGCCAATGGGTACTCATGCACGTGTCTGTGCTGTGACTATACTCTTAGAGTCTAAGCTTAGATGTGTAAGCGGTATTTGGGAGAACTCAGTCTTCTCTAGAAGTCCAAGAGTGAAAGCAGTGAGCCCTGTTTTTAAAAGTCTGGAAAATAACATCCCTGGGATACAAAGCGTGCATGTACAAATGCTTTTCCTTTATGCTTCTGCAACGTTTTATAACATTATGGTTCAGTAATGGCTCAGACCTAAGGAACACGTCTGGCTCGACCCATCGTAGCTCTGGACAAATGCAGTTAGTAGAGAAAAGCAAAGTATACTTACTGCAGTGTTGAGGCAGCCACGAACCTCTGTGTGAAAACACAACTGGCTCATGTATTTCCAACATGAGCTGTTGATTGGCTCTTTGGGTTTAGGGGCTTTATATAATTGTCCCATAGCTTTTTATTAAGGATCCTTGATCCCAGAGACCTGGCTCACAATCTTTTCATCTTACTCCCAGCTAGAAAATGTGACAAAAACAATTACAACAACTATTTCTTGAATGTTTGTTTGGTTTTGATTTTTTTTTTTAAACTTGTTTGGAGTATGGAGAATGGAAAATTACCTGTTATTTTTGTTTTTAAAGTGTTTTTATATTGTTGACTAGTAATTTTTTTTCTTTTAAATTTGCCTTTCTTAGCCTGTACATACCAGAATTGTTTTGTTTTTGTTTTGTCTTGCAATAAATTGTCAGTGTGTGATGGGGAAGCAGTTTAGCCTTATGTGACCTTAAGGCCATCATTACCTCATCTGAAGTGACGGTTCATTTTCCCTCTTGTGCTTAAACATGGGTCTCTTTGCATGCTGGACAATAAAAAAAAAACGTTTCAGCCGCAGAAACTCCAGCTATAAAAAACAATGTGAGGAGGAGGAGGAGGGTGTGGAAGAACTGCTGAAGAGTTGCAGTTTACTGTTTACCGAGGAGCATAGTGGAAATAACAAATGCAGAGGCCATGTTTATGTAACATTACTAAACTGCAGACTTCAGATTTTTAAACGAAGTCTGCATTTCTTCTGACTTGCAAGTTTTGCTGTATTAATCTTCAAAAAAAAGTTTTTTTTAAGCAAATTTCCAAAAAATGGAAAACGCAAAACAGGCATGGATATTGTAGTTTATTTATGGTAATTTTACAGGTCGCAGACTACAAGACTAGCAAACTGGAATAAGTGAAGACTGAGTTATTATAAAAATAAAAAAGTAATATCAGTCATCATTCTAGCTTTCTTTAAGTCCTATTTAAAAAGAAGTTTAAAACAGTGGTTCTCAACCAGTGAGTCACAGAGCTGCTGTTGATAGGTGTGAGGGTAACAGAAAGGTAACCTCAGTTTTTCATTTGTGAATGGTGCCAGCACCCAAACACTCGTTTTAATCACATGAACATGGTTATTTCAACTTATATGTTTTTCTAAAATGATATGCAGTTTTCTTTGCTATTTCTTTGTACAGCCACACAATCTCTCACTTACTCCAAACTTGACTGTGGTCTTCTTCTTGTTTTTATTCCAAACACCAGGAATGCTGCAAAATTATATACCAGCAGCATCACATTTGTCTAAAATAACATCATCTTATGCAACCGATTGTGACTTCTACATCAGACTTTGGTTCAGATGTGAAACCAGTTGGGAACCGCTGGCTTAACCCCTTTTAGGATAGCAAAGAAAAGCAGCATTGCAGTGAGAGTAAACACACACATACACATACACAAAGCAGCTATAACCAAGCAAACGCAGGGTCACTGGTGAGATAAATGTGGTCAAACGATGTTGAACTGGCACACGGACGGCTTCTCGTCGCGGCAGTTCTCGTCAAACCACTTTCCCTGCGAGGCTGCCGACAACACGGCGCAGTTCTGGGACATGCTCCCGTCCGGCTGGGGGGACCTAAAGTTGGCCGTGTCCCAGTTTTTGTAGGTGATGCCGCTGCCGGTCTGGTCGATCCAGGTGCCCTCAGTTACCATATCGTTGATGCCCAGCCAGACCTGCTCATCTGGGCCAATGCTTTGGCGGACGTAGTCTCTGAGCTCATCGTTCTCATCCTTGGATGTAGGTGTGCCAAGAACACCGCCCAGGGCGTTGCAGTCTTCGCTGGCGGCGTGATAACGTTTCCTCACAGGGTCACTCAAGAAACACTTGCCATTGATCTTTTTGCCTTTTAAACAGACTGTAGAGGGGAGGCAAAAGGAGCTGATGGTTAAATAAGAACAGTAAAATACCTTCATTTTTGATGTTTTCTTGTTTTTTTGAGGATTTTTTATTTTTTTTTTGATAATCATGATGAACACAACTTTAAAAAAATACATGTGTTTAAATTCCAGAAACAACTGAATGTAATTTTCTGTTCAGAACAGTGGAACAAACATGTGTTTTCCAGATTAAAATATGCCATTTTAAAGCATGCTTATTGGGTCCAACTTAAATAGATATTTTGTTCTCTCAACTGTAATCCATATCAGACAGAAGTGAGACTTAGATGTGCATCTGTCTCCACTGCTGGTGTGATATTATAGGCATATTCACCCTCAATCACCAGTGACAGCACAGGCACAGTTTATGAAGGAGGACACTTCAGTAAGTGTTATATACATAAATGGGCATGTTGCAAGAACAACTGGGAGAAATTGTATTGAATAATCTAAATGGGTAGGGTGAGTGAAAGTGTGTACTGCAAATTTTTACTCTGATTTGACTGAAAACATCTAAGATGCATGCACACTAAAAAAAAAATGAAACAATGATTATAAGCAATCATTCTGATATTTTGTGTCTTATTAATAAGATTTTAATGAAAGCTAGTTTATAGTGCATGCATATTTTTTTTAATTAAATATCAAATCTCTTAAGGTAGATTTAACAACTGGCCCCAAAGCAAGGTAAGCAAGCACTGGTATACACTGTTAACTTTCATACACTCATAAACTTCAGGGTTTTATCACATGATGGTCCGGGTAGTGCCTTCTCTTAATAACTGTTTGAACTATGAACTGTTTTAAACACCGGGTTTACCTCTTTGCAGAGCCTGCTGTTCCTTCAGTAGGTTGAGCTCCTGGACGATGTCATCAATCTGTTTCTGTAATTCCACAATGGCAGCGTCCTTTGTTGCATCTGATTCCAGACATACAAGAGAAAAAAAATGAAAGAAGTTCGCTTGTTCAAACTCAGTGATCAAATAACTTTAGAGTGTTTTAAGGAAGGGGAGACTCTTAACACTCTCTACCTTTTCTCACAGGCTTCTTCTTTATTGGAGTCTGCTGAAGCGAGGGGCTTACGAGCAGCAGCGCTCCCAGCAGCACACACACTCCTTTGAACTCCATGGTTAGACCTGTCGAATGAGGCCGAATCAACGTGGACACTCGCAATTTATCCATCTCCCTCCCTCTCTCTGTTTGTCCCTCTCACACCCTCCCTCTCATTCTCCAGAAGGTGGAAAAAATTCTGAAGTCTGAAAGTGTTATTTGCATGAATAACAGTCCAACCTCAGAAGCCTTTAAGGATGGCGTGTGAGCGTCTCATTTGGCTCCAGACTCTTCACGTAGAGGTTGAAGACTAACCAGTGCCAGGCATGGAAAGCAGGTGTAGACCTGCAGACTGGGGCCAGACAGTGTGAAGCAGCTATTACATAACCCCCTTTCATGAAGCTGTATGAAAAAGACATAAACAAAGACCAACTCTTCTGTTGCATAAGAGCCTGCATAACTCAGCTTTAATTAAATGATTGATTATAGCTGTAAATTATTACAGTTTTGTCCAGAGGATATGGCTAAAATTTGTTCTGTAAGTGTTACTTCTGCAGGTATTTTTGACAGCAGTGAAGCTGCATTGTGATCCTCTAGTAGATGAGATGGATGCAGGATTATTTTTGTTTCAGACTTTGCACTGAAAGATTTAGGAAATGGTTCAAACTTTGCCCAAATCTCTGAGGGATCCAAAGCAAGAGTTTGTTTTGGATCGGTCTGTTGTCTGCCTGAGTACACACCCTCACCCTGTCTAAGGACAGAGTGGAAATGATCCAGATTCACATCTGGTCCTTCTGTAAGATTCCACTACACTTCTGCCTTGGCTGACACGTGGCAAACACAAAAGGACGCAGAAAGACTGGACTGTACCAGTGCAGTGCTGCTGAGAGAGGACAGAACAGATTCCAGAATGGAAAGTTTTGCATTTGTGGCGAGTTAAAAATAAATCCATTTAATGATATGCAACAAACTATAAAGATAAATGAACACTAACATTAATTATGGTTCTAGATTCATATTAGTCTATTTTTCCAACCATTTAAATCATATTAAATATTTTAAATAATCCACACTACATCTTCTTCCTGACTTTGTAACAGCTGGAAATCAGACTAAAACTAAAATAGTTAATTAAGCAATTAGCCCATAGAAAATATTTTGATAAACAATTTATTATTGAAGTTATTTTTAAGCAAAACACCAATAATTCAGTCTTTAATGACAGCAACTGGAATTTATTCAGTTTGGGGCAAAAGAATAGTGGTGGCCGCCAGTGCTACCCGTCAGACTCCTAATAGATGAACGTATGGTATAATTTGGCAAATTCTAGATGACTTACTTCTTAAGTTATTGCATTCACAAGATTTACAGAAAACTTGACCTTGAGGTCAAAGTTACTGAAATTCAAAATTGTCAGAGATTTTCCCTGAGATGGGATGAACTTCAAAATCCTTTGCCACTTTGTTCTTGAGTTATTGCACGGCTTGTACAGCTGAGGGTAAAATTTTATTTTATTTAAAACCAAGCTCCAAATTTTAGCTTGAAGAATTTGTGGTTATCATTTTTATGCCATTTTCATATCCCAAATATATCCAATAATAATATTAACGATAATGCCTCACTAGTTTCAGCACTCAACCAGACTTATATCTTCTACACAGCTTCATCTGTTGCGATTCAGATGCCACATAAAACTAAAATTCCTCCATGTGTCGATGTGAGTGCAAACAAAACAACAACAAAAACATATCTGAAAGAACAATATAAGCAAAGAGTACAAATTAAACATTTTATTAGAAAATTGTGCATACATTAAATACAAACTTTGAAACAGGAGCGGATTTTTAGCCCAAAAAACCAACTTTCTGTCTCTTTTTCCCGAGACTCTCTTCCTGTTCCAGCAGCTTCATGAGAGGCGCGTGAAGGGCTTTGCCGACTCGTTTGCCTGCCTGCAGAAAACAAACAAACAAAAAAAAAAAAAGCAATTCATGCATTTTTCTTCCACTTATCCAGGTTTGGGTCACGGGGGTAAAGATGACAATAGGCTGCACTTAGAAATTCTGTCTGTAAGACGTTGTGAACAGGGTGGGAACTTCATCTCAGTAGGCGAGCAGGTGCCCACGTGACTTATGCAGTTAAAATGCAGCGGCCCAGGTTTGAGTCGGACCTGCAGCTCAAATTCCACATGAGATGATAAACTACTCCTTTTAGTTGAAGGTCAAATGTTGCTGCTTTTAAACGTAAATAAAATTAAAAGCACAATTTGTTAATTCTTCATCTGTGCTGAGAGGAGGCCAGATGGCCATGGAGCAGAGCCGGGCTCACCTCTGTCATTTCAAAGATGCTCTCTGGGTCCAGGCTGCCTCCGCCCACCTTCCTCATACAGGTGATGGTGCCCTTGTGCGTGACAGAGATGATGAGGCTCGCCACAGAGCAGGCCTTCTCCTGCAGAGTTGCATCCACCACATGTCTGTGTCCCACCTGCAGAAACACAGTGAGCCGTATGTAGCACTATGGTGTGATGACAGTCATCACCTCCGAGTATCAGCAAGTGAGCTCACCTTGCACAAAGTCACTATACAGGGAACGTTTTCTACGTTGAGTCTCATACAGTCATAGGGGTCGTCAGACAGCTCGATTTCTTTTCCTCCTTCCTCATCGGATGATATGTGAACTTTGGGAATTCTGTCGGTGGAGTAATCACAAGACTTTTAGTAAAATGTCACCTGTGCAATATTAAATAAACTGTATGACGAGAGAGCTGCCATAAAAACCCAAACAGAGACTTACTTTGTGTTGAAGAGAGCCGCCTTTATAGCTACTGATATGGCATCGTACAAGTTTCCGTCACACTGCAGGAGCTGTGGAAGCAAAAATACACGACATTTGACCCAAGTTGTTTGGATTTATTTGGAAATTTTCAAGCAAATCTTAACACCTCTACACAGGCAGCAAATCTTAGAAAAAAGTAAATGCAGGAAAACAGTCCTGTCATCATTTTGAGGATAGAAAAAGAAGCACAGCCCGTAAGAAAACTACATGAATTTATCTATTGCAGTAGACAGCTGGAGCTGCAGAGAGAGAGGATTTTTGTTGGATCACTGGTAAAAATTCAATGACCTCAAATGCAGGGCAAAAAACCCTGCAGTCACAGAGAAGGAGAGCTGCGGTGTACAGTGCACTTTTTATTAGAAATCATGAATGTGTTTTTTGCACATGAGGAAAAAAATAAAGACAAATTTTTAAATATAAATTTAAAT
Organism: Hemichromis elongatus; assembly: GCA_015108515.1. Lineage (NCBI taxonomy): Eukaryota > Metazoa > Chordata > Actinopteri > Cichliformes > Cichlidae > Hemichromis > Hemichromis elongatus. The sequence continues at coordinate 32,877 of VUQR01007506.1, read as the reverse complement.
ATTAAAAAAAAGAAAGAAATTTCAGGAAGCCAAAGGCAGCACTGGACGCTACGACTCACCAGCACATCCACGTAGAGTACCCAGCAGTGTTCTCCGGCACATATGCAGAGGCTCTTCAAATCGATGCTGCGTTTGTTGTTGAAGACTTTGTAGAGGGTGTTACTCAGCTCCGTGCCCAGCTCCTCACCCCCTCTGCCTTCAAACTCAGGGGTCGCATTGGCCGAACTGCAGAAGAAACAACCCAGTAAAGTCGTACAGCAGGAGCTTATCCCACAGTAAAGCTTGCAAGTCTTGCTACTTCTCTCCAGACACCCGTTTTGTATGTGTATGGTCATATGATAATCTTTTCTTTAGTAGACTATGGTGGAAACCAAGGGAATAAATAATGCAACACTACCTCCTGGTGGCAGCACATCCATTAAGACACTCACTAAACTTCAATTGATTTTTACTATCAATGTCTTTAAATTCTTTAATTGCTGATACAAAATTTTTAATTTGAATTCAAGATGTGTCACCTAAACACTGTAAGAATATACATGGACCAACGTTTAAATCAACAGGGGGTGTAACAACCCTCCCAAACCACAGCCTGGCTTACCCTTCAACTCCCCACAAAAAAAGCTTTTCACACGTTTTAAGTACTAACTCTGCTGCTACACTATACAGTTTGTGCCCATCAATAATACATAAAAAAATTAATAATAATATTCTGTGATTAACACAGAAAGCGAATTTTGATAATTACTAATGATGGTTGAAATTCGCTTACTGAGCATTACTGAGCTGTGGGACTTTTTCCCCTCTGTTAAATCCATAGTGGCACCTCTGGACTCAAGCACATAACTCCCGTGATTACAGCTCTCACCAGACACGCATGCTTTAACGTGGAATTAACAGCTTCAAGTAGAATAGTGAAATGACATTGTGGGTGTTTGTATAGCTATTTTGGTCAGTTTCAGAATTGTTACATCCCTTATAAGCAGAAATAACATTTAGCAGCATACATACCAATCAACAAAGAACTCCAAATAGCCCTCTGCTGGCACTGTTGGCCTCGGTTTTCCAATCTCTGCCTTAACCCCCACAAGAACCGCTGTGTGCCCCTGAAAGAGAGACAAACCAGGGGGTATGTGTTACCCTGTTTTTACTACAAACGGGTATTCAGAGACGTAAAAGACAGGAGAGGACTTTGCAGGGGCAGAGTTGTGGAAAATTTTTGAAAAACCCATTTCTGTTCTTTAAACAAGACTAGGCCTTAACTGATTTTTGTTGAAATATCATTAAATTTCAGTCTTTCAGCTGCTCACACATACTGTCTTTAAAGCTTTCAGCTGCAGATGCTGTTTGATTTAATTACCAGCGTGACTTTGGAGGATCCGTCTGTGTTAGAAACCACATCAGTCTCTATTTCCATGTGTCTGTAGTCCTCACAGCCTCGTCCATCCACCCTTAGGTCATCCTGAAGACCAGAAAGAAACATGTCAACAGAGACAGCGCTAATGCAGCTAGCGTCTCATTGCTACACCTCATAAATACATACATTTGAAATAATCTTAACAGAATAAACAAGATTGTAGTTTTATGACATGTTTGTTAACAACTTACCCGTATGCCGTGTAGTATGTACACTTTTTCAGCCTCACTAACTTGCACTGTTGCCATTTTGCGGAAACGCTCTAAGCATGTGTGTGTATGTCTGTCGCTTTTACCCACTGCGTCATCAAAAGACGACAATGGGAGGGGAGGCGAGGGGGGGGGGGGGGGGGGGAAGGGGTTTC
>VUQR01007506.1:0-30055 GCA_015108515.1 Hemichromis elongatus | reverse complement strand
GTGCCGCCGGCCGGGGGGGGGGGGGGGGGCGGGGTAAATTTTTAGCAGGTTTTGATCTGACAGCCCGGGTGAAAGTACCACCTAGAAGCCAACACTCAGGGCAGAGCGGCCCACGTCAGACAGGAGCGGGTGTCTGACTTCCTGGTTGGATCTGCGTTTTGTTGTCCTGTTGCCCGCAAGCTTTCTGGATCTGACGGGAGGAGCGGCAGTTTGGCAGCACCTTGTTTCAGGTCACGTTTAGCTCACTGTTCGCCTCGATAATTAACACTTCTTTGAAAACAAGGCGAGAGCAAGAGTTGAGTCGCGGGGGCCGTTGAGGGCAGCTGACCGGAGATCGGTAAGGTTAGCCGGTATTGTGCTAACGGACGCAGCAGAGGGGAAGGCGTGTGTGGATAGTTTGGGGTGTCTAAAGCCTCCAAACTACACGAAGAGTTCGAGAAGCGTCCGCCGAGAAAGACAGGAGAGCGCGAGGTAGGCTGTGAAAACCCAGTTTCACTCTGGAAAATGGTTTTGTACATTTTAAGTGTTTCCAGTTATCTATGGGTGGAAAACCAGTCACCCGCTCTGTTCCAGCTGCCAATTAACTTCCTGGTTTTATGTATTAGTGCAAAAAGATGAGTAGTTATATCCTATCATAATGCCATGTTACCATATACCCTAGTAATCATATCTTTGTGGGGGTTAGTTTACCTGAAATACAGCAAACCGTGCTCAAAAGCACGTAAGCCGTAGAGGTGAGCCTAGAAACACGCTTATTATTTCTTCTTTAGTGCCCTTCAGGTTATTCAACATATTTTAGCAGATGTCTGTTTTTTATCCACGAAATCAAAGGGTTCAAAGACGAGCTGGAAGGACCAGTCAGTGAATCATCTATTGGAAAAACAAGTAATGAAACTGCTGTCTTGCAGCTGCCATAAAATTAGATACAACCATTATTAAAATAGCTTATCTCATTATAAATGGCGAGTGATTGGTGCTCGAGCATTATGAGCGCTGTGATAGAAAGCTGTAAAAATACAGAGTGCATCCTGATCTATGTCATCAGAGAAAGTGGTCGCAGTAGGCGACTGAGTGTCAATATAGGACTACAGAGCAAAGCAGGGATGTTTTATTAAACACAGACTGTGTATTAATGAACGTGGATGTAAGCATACCACATTTTTAACTTACATCTGTAATCTAAAGGTAAAAAGCATTGGTCAAGAAGCTTATCTCAAGTCTGCTAGATTGGTAAAACTTAACTTTCTTAAAAACAAAAAAAACTTTTCTCTTTCTTTACTGTAAAGAAGTTCATTTTGACCGTGTTCACCTTAGCTGAAGCCAATATTTCAAAGAATCAGAAACGATAAGCTAAACTGAAAGGCACCCTGTGACTCCACTCCCTTAAAAATAAGCCTACAACATTTCATGTTAAAAGTCCACATGTGAAACAAAAGATGAACAACCTGAGGTGAACTTAAGAAAAACAGGTAAAGTGTTCTACGTCTTTATGTTTAAACCATGTCTAGATCTCGAAATACTTTCAACTTTCGTTTCTCACCTGTACACAAAAGCTGCCATCAGTAAAAAGTCATGTTTTACTGAAAAACCGGATGATTTAATGACTTCTCTGCAATTTTCACTGTTTGTTAAGCCATCCAGTGCACCAGATTGGACCCTTTGGTGGGCTGCTTGTTTGGCGTCACTGCTTTAGCCAGTGTAGAGTTCGCTCTGCCAGTTTAAAGACCATCAGCAGTTACTCTGTGATTAGTTTGGCATGTCTCATGTGTCTCAGATTTCTCCCACCCTGCTTCAGTAGAGACACAGCAGCATGTACGTGATGATAAATAAAATTATGTGATTCGGTATCATAATATGGTCATGTTTGTTTTTGCAGTAATAGTCCCTGAAGCATCAAATTAGTGTTGAGCGAAACAACCATTTTCAGTTTTTTAAGTGGCCCGATGAGACTATCAGTAAAGTGGAACAACATCAGCATGTTAACTGGCTGTTTATCCCAACAGGAGGGCCTCGTGCCGCCTCCCAGCATCAGCTGCCTCCTTCACTTAGTGGTGTAATTTATTTTACAGCAGGGTATCAAAAATATCCATGAATCACGGAGTGTTTTAATGTGCTGCATGCATTTTAAATGAACTTACCTTTACAGTGTTAAACATTTTTACATACCTTATCTAATCTTACAAAGCTACAGAGGCACGTCTACAAGGCAGCCTGTTTTCTCTGGTGAGATTTTGTAAAGTGTTTCTGTTCCATTCAAGTTGGTTTTCCTCTCTGTACAAGCAGCTTATTCACTGACAGAAATCTATAGACTCATTCTGCAGGAGAAACTATTGGCTTAATTGTTAATGAAATTAACATTAGTAGTTAGTTTCACCCCAGGGCTTTCTTGCCTATTTTCTTGTCTTGAGTTTCTATCTTTTTTCATCGTCTCCATTTTCATTCAACGCTGGTTTCATTGCTGGTTCTAGCAGTTGTTTCTAATGAAGGGAGTCGTTTTCAATGACATGCCAGGCATGTGTAAGCTTCCTGCATCCCGAAGCGAGTTTGACTTGAAACTCAACAGGTGGCCTTCCTCCACCCATCGAGTCAAGTGAGTCACACAAGTAAACAACACGTGGTTATTACAGGGTCACTAACCTGTGTACTCCTAATACATTTAGTACTCCAGTAGAACACTGAAAAACAATCGTTCATCTAACCAGAATGAAGTTGGTGAACACACAGCTTTATTGCAGCGGGGGGGAAGTAAACAGAAACTTGAACGTTAAAGCAAACAGTTCCCAAAAACGCTTCAGCTTTTCCTGTGTGTGCAGCTTTGGAACAAACTGTGTTGCTATGCATTTGCAGCCACAGTTAGAACATACCGTAATACAGGAAGTTGAATATTTATTATAAATGATGAGAAAAAAGCAAGTGGTGTCTGGATGGTAGATTTTAAATAAACTAAGGGCCAGTTTTTTGCGGACAGCACATTTTTGTCAATTCCTGCTAACCCCAAGAGCCTTCCGAATCAACTTGTATAAAAACTTGAATTTTTGTAGCATAATAGAAAAAAATAATAAGTGTATTTGGCTACTGAATGAGTCTTTTTAGATTCTGTGATTATATATTTTTTTATTTAATTGAATAAAATTTTTTTTAGTTATATTATTTACCCATTTCTGAGTGCACTGTGTGTGTGTGTCTCTTGTCCTGTGTTCCTCACTTCACCCCCAGCTAGTTGCAGCAGATGGATATCCCTTGCTGAGCCTGGTTCTTCATATTACCGGTTTCTTGCTGTTAAAAAGGAGTTTTTTCTTCCCACTGTCACCAAGTGCTTTCTTTCAAAGGGGCTGACTGATTATTGGGGTTTTCTCTGTATTATTGGGGGGTCTTTACCTTAATATAAAGCGTCCTGAGGTGACCATTGTTGTGATTTGGCACTATATAAATCAAATTGACTTAATTTTCAGTAACACCTGGAATAAAAATTGAGGACTTCTTTTGACTGGTAGTTACAGTGACAGATTGGTATCATCTAGTGATCCACAGCTTGACATGCTGGTGAACGTTGGGTACAGAGCTGTGTTTGTGACCATGCCATCTATGCCGTTTGACATCTGTCCAGCTTTGGCTTTAGATGGATTGATCCTTCCAGGAAGCTTTTATTTCACTCACAGTATGTAATGACTTGTTGTCAACTTGAGTGATGTTAAATTCTAGCCTGGTCTCGTTGCGAAATGGTGATGAAAATGATTTTTTTTTTCTCCCCACGTTCACGGACACAAACTGGCCGCTTTGCTTTATGTTGCTGTCAGCAAGACTTTGTCCAGTCCTGAGTAACCAAGATAAACTTTGAAACCAGTATGTTTCACGTTTGTGCTGCCTCTGTTTTTGAGCATCCTTAGCTGTGTCACCACGGCAACCTAGAAAACCGAGCCTCCTTTTGAAACGGTCGATTTGTGTATTTTAACACAGACGTGTTCTTTTACCAAAGCTAATTAAATCGTTTTCTTTCCTAAAGTGAACCAGGTCATTTTTGGTATGTAAACAGAATTAATCCTACAGTCACACTAAGGAAAACGGTGATCTGCTCTACCCTGTGTGTGAGAGTCTGGACCCTCCCTCACAAATAGACAGGGAAAAGGAAACTCTGGCATCAAAATGCAGTGAAGACTGATCCGATTGAAAGGTTGAAAGTCAGTGAGATTAGACTGTCATTCAGTTAAGTCTAATGGATAGATAGAATCTTCAGTTACGCCCAAGCAGTTTGATTACTCTAATTTTAATCTTAAGTTTTGGTGAGGAGAAGTGCATCAAGGTTCCTGTATCCTACAGGAATCAGCTGTTTTATTTCAGTCTGGATGTAATATTGAGATCTACTTATTTTTGATAGTTTGGCCCCTTTAAAAGTCACATCAGATTTTTGTCAACACACACGCTCGATGACTTATTTATGAGCCTCGTCTCCAGACGGATCTGGATACACACACTTAAGCCCCGAGCAGAGCAGGACAGCCGTATAGTCTGTTTTGATGTGAAGTATTGTTTTGTATGACTTATAATGCCAAATGCTGAATCTTTGCTGTGAGAGGATGGGTCGATTTTCTTGGCATTGTGGAATCGGAGCAGTTAGTGTTTGTTCCTCCTCCAGTTAATGCGTCCTCTTGAGCGTTTACTCCAACATTATTTGCTGATTCACTGTGCCTTAATGGCTCTTGTCTTTATTTATATTCCTCGAGGATCATGCAGATGCTGTTATTAGTCTGTTTACACTGACTCTTAATTGCTGTGGGACTCCACTGTTACAGCGAAGAATCAAAGTAATGCAGTCAGAGCAGAAACAACTAGTGGATAGTTGTTTGATAGAAAATAAATCAAACGATAAATCAAATGGAGTTTTGTTCAACTACTCTCCTGAGATAATGTGAATTTCTGTGTGTGACAGAGAAAATGATCCATATTGAAATGTTGGAAGTGAAAATTACCGTATGGCAACTGTGTACCATCTTTCGCATAAATCCCTAATTCCATCTCTTCTCTCATTTTCTTCCCATCGCTCCGTCCCCCCCCTCTTCTTCACCATCTGTCTCGTCACTTCTCGCAGTATGTGGTTGGAGCCACAGGCGCTGTAGGATGAAGAGCCCGGCGCACCGCACCAGGGACATCGAGCGCCAAGCTGGCTACCTGAACCGCGAGCACTGCACCCCTCCTCCACCACGCACCGGCTCCGACACCATGTGGTTCATCCGCGACAGCTGCGGCATCGTGTGTGGCATCATCACCTGGCTCCTGGTCTTCTACGCCGAGTTTGTGGTGGTGTTCGTCATGCTGCTGCCTGCCAAGAACGTGGTCTACAGCCTCTTCAACGGGGTGCTGTTCAACGGCCTCGCCTTCCTCGCCCTCGCTTCCCACGCCAAGGCGATGTGCACAGACCCGGTCAGTCAGACCTTCATTGGTCTGTTTTATTCACTTGTACAATACGATACTGACTGGTGACTGACACTATTTATCCTCTGTTGATTTATTAGCCTAATGATTTAATAGTGTGTCCCTGTCTGTATGCTCATAATAAATATTTGACTTGCAAAAGTTACAGTAACTAAGACAAAAGGTCTGACTGGGGTAGTTAACATTTATGTCTGTGCTCCTTTACTTTAAACTTCCACAAATTCCTCCACACTCCTCTGACATTTGTGGTTTTGTATCCTTTAATGTGTAGCTGTAGCCTGTGGCCTGTCTCACATGCTTTCATTTTTAAAAAAATTCTAAACTACCAGTAATTTGCAGCAGAAATAGACGTAAAATAAAAAATGATCAGATTTCTGTTATAGAACCAATTTAATTCTTATTTTCCACCACATCAATCATCCTCAGTAGATCCCTGATCCTTAGGTTGTGAGCCCCTTAATTATCCAACAGAATTAAAACTGTAATCATATCAGATATAATAAAAATGTCATTCACAGGGAATGCCGAGCACTTTTACCTTGATACTGTAGATCCATTTTTCTTATAAAACTTAATGTTTGTGGGATGTTGAATGCACAGCTTTTACCTGAGATTTTTATTGTGTGTTTACTTCCCCAAAATACAAAATGTGACACCGCAGTATGATGAATATTTAGACAGTATCTGCTGATATGCACAACTTAAGTATTAAAAACTGAAAGGTTTAAGGGTTGTACATATTTTTAACTTCTAATCTTTAATTAGATATGGATTTGTTTTCTTTTGCCTCACTTTATGTTTTTTATTTGTTTTTTGATTTTTAAATGCTTATGTGGTTGTCATGTTTTGTCTATTCTGGGCTTGGAAGCTGCTTGAGTCAACTCCAGCATTTGTAATAGAAAGAAAGTTCAGCATACCCACAATATCTTTTCCTTATCTGGTTTCACTTCCCCTAAAATCCGCAGACAGTCTAAGCGGGTCACATGAAGGTGATTACAACGATAAGTCAGCCCAGAGTTTCCCAATCTAGCTACGAGTGCGGTTACATGAAAGAGGTGTGCGTTTGGCTGGAAAAGCTCTTTTTAAACGCACTTTATGAAATAAAAACCATCTTGCTATCTAAGGAAATCATGTACCACATGTAGACAGAGCAGAGCTGACTTCTCTTTTCACCCCTCTCCTCCTCAGGGTGCTGTACCTAAAGGAAACGCAACCAAAGAGTTCATTGAAAGTTTGCAGCTCAAACCAGGACAGGTGGTGTACAAATGCCCCAAGTGCTGCAGCATCAAGCCAGACAGAGCTCACCACTGCAGGTATAGCACTGTATGAATCTGTGTAGTATAAGAAAGAATGCACTTCTCATTGCAGACTCTGCACATTTCAGGAAAAAAAAAACAAACAAACATGAATTTGCTGAAGTCTGCACCTCACAGAGGAAAGTCCTGATGCGACTCTCCGGCTGGGAACGCCACTCCTCCTCTCTGTTTGTTCCTCGACTGGCTCTCCTGTGTCTTTCAGCTGCGTTGCATTTCCCTGCAGACTCTGCAGGTTGATAATAATAAGGAGTTCCCTCTGTGGCTGCTCAGTGGTTTCTCGGGGATCTCGAGGCATGAAAAGTGCAAAAACACCTCCGATTAATTGAATTGTGAACCCAGTGAGTCAGCTTGTCTCAGAAGCAAAAATGGAAATCAGTTTGATTCTTTTCAAGCTGAATATTATGAGTCATTCTTGTGGGTGCTTCAGATGATACAGTGGAGTGACACAGTTATCTCTAACAACCCAAACAAACAGTATATTAAAAAGAGATTTCCCCATGAAACAAAGCACCCAGGCAGCTCGAGTGTGACTCTCCGCTTCGTCTTATGATAAATTATGAGTTTCTAGCTTTTACTTGAGTTGTCACCCTGCTGCGATTTTGACAGATAAATAACCCCCAGTCTGCAGCTGCTATGACTGAGAGCAGCCTGTTCATTTTCTCACAGTTGAGTGAATTATGCTTCTTAAGGTGTTTGTGTGCGAGGCTTTTAGTGACAGTTGTTGTGACATACCGGCATCCACATTTGTTCATTGCACAACTCCCTCAGGTATGCCTATGATTAATTATTTTTGTCTCCACAGTGTGTGTAAACGCTGCATCAAAAAGATGGACCATCACTGCCCCTGGGTGAACAACTGTGTCGGAGAAAACAACCAGAAATACTTTGTCCTCTTCACGGTGAGTCTTTAACAGCAAAGCTAATATTAGAATCCACTTCAAAATATTCATAATAACTCCCGCTTTCATTATCATGCTCACACTTATACTTGACTCTTGCATCGCATGTCATAATATATACGATGCAACCACTGGCTACTTTATTAGGTACACTTTGCTAGTACTGGCTTGGACCCACTTTTGCCATCAGAACTGGCCTAATTTTTAATTGCACATGTTTAGCAAGGTGCTGGAAACACTGCTTAGAGATTTTGGTCTATATGGACATAGGATCACGTAGTTGCTGTAGATTTGTTGGCTTTGCATCAGTAATGTTAATCTCTTGCTCCACCACATCACCATATGTGGTGGAGCAAAGGTATACTAAAGGTAATGTACTGGATTGTGAAATGGTATTGGAGGCAATTTGAGCACAGTGTAACTCATTGTCATGTTCAAGAAACCAGTTTGAGGTTATATGAGCTTTGTGACATGGTCCAAAAAATTTGACAAGAAAATATCCCCCACACCATTACACCACCAGCAACAGCTGAACTGTTGATAAAAGGCAGTTTTCGTGTTTTTTTTTTTTGTTTTTTTTTAACTGTACTCTGAGCCTACCATGCATATATCACAGCAGAAATTAAGACCAAGACCAAGCAAACTTTTTCCAATCTGTTTGTCCAGTTTTGATGATGACATGTAAAATGTACTCGGACACATAAAATCCAGACTCACTTGTTTTTAATTCAGCCGTTCAAACTAACTGCGTAATTTTGTTGGACGGATTTGTGGCGTTTATTTTATTTTTTTAACCTAGTTTGATTTTCTTCTTCTTCTTCTTCTTATTTGTCTATATGCCTAAATGCATTTTATTTTGGCTTTCCAAAATAAGATCATAACTGAATATGAGGACTATAAAATGAGCTGACTGACATTACTTTTGTGTTTGTTTTCAGATGTACATTGCACTAATATCCTTCCATGCGTTAATCATGGCGGCCTTCCATTTCATTTTCTGCTTTGAAGAAGACTGGGCGAGTAAGTGTCTGTCCTGTAATATAGTAGTTTATTATACGAACCAATCCAATCAGAAAAGCTTGTAACTAAGATGTAAAATGTTATGCATTAGAAAACTTATTTGGAACTCTTTTCATAGTTGATTTATTATCTAAGCAAACTTGACACATTCTCTGTACTGACGAGCTATGACAAAACTTGAGGGGGCAAGCCTCTGATTGGGCTAAGCAAGGGAATGGGGAATCTTGATGCTTATTTATTTATTTTAAGTCTGTTTAATATCCTCTCTGGTTTCTAAATTTGAGGTTATTTACTTAGTTTAACATAAAAAGTCTCGATTCCTTTCCAGAGTGCAGCAACTTCTCTCCACCAGCAACTGTCATCCTCCTCATCCTCCTCTGCTTTGAAGGTCTCCTCTTTCTGATCTTCACTGCAGTCATGTTTGGGACTCAGGTCCACTCCATCTGCACTGATGAAACGGTGAGTAAAACCAGCAGGGAATTTCACCACTTTACCTCTCCTCTGCACACCTCTTGAAAACTGAATTTCAGCTACGGCCGTGTCAGCAGTCTGACATTACGTTAAGTTCTCATGTCAGAAACTTTCCACCTTGTTGAAAAAGATACTAGATCTTTTTCAGCTTTATGTGGAGAAAGTGCTGGCCTGGCTCTGACCCTTCTTCCTGCAGTTTCTACCTCACCTGTATAAAACTGCAGTTAATCTTTTTAAAGTCTGTTTTGACACAACCAAAAACATTTTGTTGTTTTCCTTCAGCACAAAGTTAAGTGGAAGTAATTGTTACATCAGTTGTAACTGATGTAAAATGTGAGCAACAGTTTATTGCAAATTGTGCTCTCTCAAGCTACTTATGATCGGTACATTTATTCTCATGAAAGAGAAAAGGTTTTATTGTCCATACTCTTTTAAAAAAAGAAAAAGAAAAAAGGAAGCATTTTCTCAGTCCATACAATGTAATATTAGAAATTAGAGAAACACTGTTTGCGATTGTGCAGAGGGAGTCTGATATCAGTAGTCTTTAAAATACAAAGTTGTATGACGATATCTGCTCTCACTGACATGATATCAGAGTTTAGAAATGACTAAAACGAGAGATTTAGAGCAGTGTTCATTCTGAGCTCACAGGAATGAACTGTACATAAACTTGACCTCATTATTTGAAACTCTGGCCATGATTGATATGAACATCCACCGCTCTAAGGGTATAAACATTTGACAGAATATAGAGCATATTACGGTAGGTCCTTCAAAGCAAAACTGTTTCTTAACAGTATAAAGACCAGCACCAGACCTCGAGTGTATTAGTTTGCAGTTTGGAGTTGAGCCTCCTTCGGAGATTAAGACTTCCCAAAATAAACTAAACCCGTCTATCAGTTCATCACTAAATGAGAGCACAGGGGAGGAGGTAATTCACTTACATCCTCCAGGTGCGTTCAGAGTAGTGCGTTTTCTGCTCAAGACACCCACGTGTGTGACTCACAGACTTGTTATAATCACTACAAAGAACCGTCAGTTGTAGTGTTACATGGCCTCCATTTGTTGACCCTGTCGATTTATCTTGTGAGCTTTCTTAAACATCAGGAGCCACTAAGAGTGAGTCACCTAAGACCTGTGAAAGGAAAACAAAAGAATACAAATTGTGAATTATTCTTAATCCCTTATTCAGCAGCCGCATGTTTGCAGCCGATGCGGTCGATATTTTGTATCAGGGCTGAATTTAATTCACACTTCGTGCTTTACCCTTTTTGCAGGGTATCGAGCAGCTGAAGAAGGAGGAGAGGAGATGGGCCAAAAAGTCTAAATGGATGAACATGAAGGTGGTGTTTGGCCACCCATTCTCTATAGCCTGGCTGAGCCCCTTTGCAACACCTGACCATGGAAAGGCAGATGTGTATCAGTATATAGTGTGAAAGCTGGACACTAAGTGTCTTCGGACATAGACTGATCACTCTTGCCTGGAGCACAAACGTCTCGTAACCACTTCTAAATTTTCTCTCTTCTAGGAGCTATTGATATTTCAGGGTGTTTTGTTGTTAAATGTATTTTTCCTTTTTAAAATGTTGTCTTTAATTTTGCCGTTGCCCTTCCCCCGTTTTGGTGCTGACTGAGATTAACGAGGTGTAGCTGCACAATACAGCGCTCTTAAACTACGCAGCAAGATCTTGACAAGAAGCTTCTAATGAGACTTTGGCAAAACACAACAAGAGACTAAGTTTTGCCTTGGCTGGAGTAAATATACCTGCAGTATCTCCAATCATCTCCTACTTCTAAGACTACACAATGTGAACGCAAGTCCTCAATGTTTCCACTCAAAGCAGTAACACAGTACGGTTGCCACAATGAACACCTGGTTTTGTCTTCCTGTAAAAAAAAAAAAGAAAAAAAAAAGAAAAATTTTCCTTCATTTACTTTATTAATGTAGTCACGGTAATCTTTTCCTGAATGCTGCGGATGATTTGCCTTAGAACAGCGCATTAGTGAGCGGTAGAATCTGCTTTTTGTAAAGCTATTTCTATTTATTTGCCTTAATGTGACAGTTCAGGCTAACACTTGGTTGTGCTACTTGTTTCTTCCTTTTGCTGCCAGATATAAGTAGGTTCGTCCATTTCATTTGTCTTTTTCTTGCATTACTGCAATCAAAAGACAAATGTAATGCCAAGGTTTTATTTTGGGAAAGTTTTAAGTGTTTTTCAAGAGGACTCTAAAAGTTATAACCCTTAAGGTTTCTGTGCTACTTGGTCAGGTTAAATTGCACTAAACACTTGCAGAGGAGTAGTGTTTGTATCTGCGCTTTTTTTTCCATTTTCCACAAGTAACCTGAGTCTAGTTTTATACATTTCCCAGCATGCTTCATTTTCTAGCGTCTATCTTCTTATGTTTTTTTTTTCTTTATTATTTAAAACCAATCCAGTGTAGTCTAGAAAAAGTCTGAAATGTCTGTGTCTTGATTGGGTCGTGAAGATTAGGTCATGAAATGCTAAGCCAAAGGCATTTTGAAGATTAAACTCTGACAGTCACTTTGCATTAGCTTCACAATAAAACTTTCTTTAAGTTTGACCAGCAGATCATGTAAGAAATGTTGCATTAGATGCATCTGATACAGCTGGTACAGATGCCAGCGCTGGGACAGTGAGGATAAATAAGCACTGACTGAATTAATCACTTCCACTTGCTTATGCTGGCAGTTTAAATTATGCATGTTTAATTGTTTAATATAAGACTGACAAAAAAAACCTATAAACAACCTCTGCTGTAAATACTACCTTAACTTTTCTAGCCTTTTATTTTTTGATGACCTTAATAGAAATCACCAATATGTGTATTACAAAGATGAGATTTAAAGGAGGAAATGTGTTGAACTGTCATATAATGGGACTTTTCTTCTTTCTTTTTTTTTTTAAAGTTTTTTTTCCTTGTTCTTTGAATTAGTAAAGAATGCTAAATGTTCAAACTCAACATTCAGGTCGCCTCCTAATGTTGTGAAGATCCTCCTCGTGCTGTCAAAAATGTGCTGACCCATCGAGGAATTAACACGTGACCTTTCAGGTGTATCTTGCGGCGTCTGGCAGGACAGCATTTGAGTCCTGTGGGTTTCAGGGTGTGCTTGATCCACTTCTGATCTGGGGAGCTTGGACTCCAGGTCCAGGTTTGGGCTCTTTGTTGTGTTCATCAAGCTGTTTCAGGATGGTTTTTACAGAGGGGCACGTTGGCCTGTTTGTGGAGGCTGTTTTGCTATAATATTTAAGTGGGTTGTACAGAGTAAAGTAACAGCCACGCGAATGCCAGTCTTCCAGGTTACACAGCAGAGCATCTCACTTTAATAAGATGATCAATGCTAATTACTTATTCTCTCAGTGGTTTTAATGTTGTGACCGATTGGATTATGATTGAATAGCTGTGTAGAATTTTATGGCAGAGCTGTGTTTACATTAGGCTACCTAATAAGGTGGCCATGTAGAAAAGCAGTTACAGACTGTAAATACACTGGATGTCAAAATGTTGACCAGTGTAAAAACCAATTGATATGATTTCCTGAAAATCTTAAGGGTTATAACTTTAAGGTCTGACACTCGGCAGGTTAAAGTGTGAAATACTTAAAGTGACTTCCTGGTCGAATTTAAAACTGAAATTAAACCAGCATCCTTTTGAACCTTTCATTTGCTTTGTAACAATCACCAGCTGAGACAGAAAGTCAGGGAATCAAGCAATACACGTCACTCTGTGTGTGTTGACACTAAGTGTGTTTTACTTGCTCTCAGTCAAAGGAATATGTCTGGTTTGTCACAGGTTTTCATTGTATTTCTGGTTTTCGGGCTGGAAGTGTATAACTGTCACAACTGTGGATTTTTTGACAGGACACGGGAAACTTTTTTTTACATTACTTTTACTTTTTTTGAAACTGATTTTACTTTTGAGGATGAGAATTTGATGCAGATAAGAAATAGGCATCTACAAAGCATTTAACACTGAAAATGCCTTTGCCAGAATGTGTTATTAAAAGCCTTACTCGAGTAATAAATTTAGAGGATGACGAAAGGATATTTTAATTATGTGTTGCCAAATTGAATACCTAAGGTGGGGAGACAAGGATGTGACGATTAAAATAGTTGTCAGAAATGACATTTTCTTATGCTTTTAAATGTTTTAGCCCTTATGTGGACATGCAACAGATTTACACGTACAGCACACCAGCTTTTTTTCTTCTTCTCAGAATTATTCTGTGGTGGGGTATGAAAACGTATTTGTCTAATTACTGTGGGCCACGTGATTTTATTTTTTTTTCTGACCATTGTATTTGTTTCAAGGGATATGAAATAAAACTGTATGACTATGGATATTTTGTTGACTGTGTAATTTTGTACACTGGGTCATTTTTGATACAAGGTTTGTGATGGATAGTATTGATGCTACAGTCATAATTTAACAACTGATTCCTCATTATAGAAGCTTATATTATAGGAAGAAAAAACATTTAGGAAAAACCTAAATGTGTTTTACATTAAAATAGCATACCCTCACACTCAAATACTGTAAAAGCATAGACCTAAAAAATCTCATATCCAAACTGTAAGATGTAATTATACCAGTAAAGTTAAACTACAGACTTGGTTTGCCTTTATTTATGTAGAATTCACGTTTCTTTTTTTGAATTTCCAACAGCTCAGCATTTTGGGAAGTAAGAATTTTATGTGAAAAAATATGGAGGAAAAAGTGGTGACAAAGTATTGGTAATTCTCAGTTATGTAAGTTTTCTTGTGCTGTATACATTTTCATGGTCTAACTTTAATTATTTCATCACGGTCAGATATTTTATGTAATTTATATCTTATGCTATCATAAAAAATACACAGAATTAACTCACTAAACTATAAACTGTCTTTTCAATTAAAATGTATTTATATACATTTGAACAGAAACATTCAAATTCCCCTATATTTATATAGCGACAACTTAAAACAGTCGTCAGCTCAAGGCACTTATAATGTATAATAAGGTAAAGACTCTAACGTGTTAGAATGAAACTTCCAACAATCAGACATTTCTTCATTAGCAGCACTTTGCAAAAGTGAAAGAAGAACTCCCTTTTGACAGGAAGGAGACCTCGAGCAGAACTAGTTGGGGGGAAGGGGGAACAAAATGTTGTATTTCACTATTTTGTGGAATTTGTACAGATTTTCATCATTTCAAAACCTTCAAAGAATGAATAAATACCTTTAAATCACAATCTGAATGGCTGCAGCCTTTAAGTATTGAGTGTATTTTTGCAGATATTATGGAGGGCTTTGAGCACGTGCTGTTTTCCATTTTTACTGGAACTAGAGTACTTAAAAAAAAAAAGGAGGCCAGTCTAATGGAGCACAAATCTCATTGTGTAAGTAGACGTAAACTAGCTCGAGGACAGCACTTTCTCCAGCCCCATTATCAACAGTAATGCGGCTCTTTATCGGACATTGCTGTGGTTGAGCTTCCTCCTCTCTTCTTGAAAACACACACTCCCATTCAATCTAAATTAACCGGAAACAGCAGAGCTTCAGATTTAATCAGAGCATCTTACTACAACACAGTAATGAGTCAGAAACCCGATTGTTAGATGAGATGTTTAATAGGTTGGGTGTTCCTTCTCTCACTGGAGATCTTACTATACACATTTTTCTATATTAACAATATAATAACACTTTTACAAATGTTTGTTTCGCATAATATGTTATGCATTTTAATAATGATTCATATGAGAGCAATCTAGTCAAACTGTCTCAAGTCATGTTAAAAAGTTGAACATGAGAAGAAATATTTTGGTGTAGCAGCTTTCAGATTAAAGAGATGACTGAGCTGCTTACACCAGGAGCTGGAGTGCAACAAACTGATACAAAATCAGTCTGTTTTCCTTCAGGCCTTCAGTGAATTCCCCTATTCCTGGTATTGAACATGAACTCTACAATTTCCAGCAAACAGACATGAAGTCATGTCACTATTTGAAATATTCTGTTTTAAACCAAAGAGCTGCCTGGGTAGAGCATTCAGAATACAGCATACATGACCCCTCTTGCCTGTAGTGAAATCACCAGAAAATTAATTGTCGTCATTTGGGTTCAACAGGTGCATCATACAGTTGCACTATGGAGCTACCAAGTTAAAGACTGTTCAAGAACATTTTAGTTTTCTTGCAGTGCAGCATATTAACTTGTCATTGTGACATGCAGTTTGTGAAGTCAAAGTCATACTATGGTGATTTTCTTATCACTTTGGACACCCACATGTACAATTAATGTGCCCGCAGACAGAAATGCATGCCACTTCAATACCATGCTTCTCTCACAGAGCTATAATTTTTGCTACTCTCTAGCTGCTTATCTTACAGTGAGAGTGGCTTCACAGGAAGATGGTTCCCCATATCATGCCGTGAACTGGAGAAAAGCCAGGCAGATATTAAAGGCAGATTAAAGAAATACATCAGCATTCAATTTCTTACTGGGAGCCAGATGAGATCATTATCACAGACAAGAACCCCATAGATGAGCTTACCCTAACCCTTAAGAATTCAAATTGTAGAAGGAAGCTGTGTCTAAAAGATCCCTCTAAAACTCACTGACATATTACCTCTATTATCATTTACACTCTCCAGGTGTAAAAATGTAAAGTCATTATGATACAGAGTCTAGAAGCTAACTCTCTGAAAACTGTTACTAGTCAGGAAATGAATGTGTATTTGTCTCACATCATTCTGTTAAAAATTAAGTGAGATCCAGCTGTTAGTCAAACCATTTCCATCTCGTTGTTGAGTGTTGGTTTTTGACATTTTTAAGAACTGACATTATTTAAATAAGTTTGCAAGTTTCCTGTATTTCATTACATTTAGATAGAGGTAAGATAACTGTTTCTGGTCTTCATGCCAACAGCAAGCTGGTTAGATTATGTTAGGTTGTAATTAGATTGACATATGGATTTATATAACAATTTTTAAGTCATGCTAAGCTAGCTAACTAGGTTAGCCACTTGATTAGCTTAGCATAGAAAATAATGGGAAATGGACTGGTATTTACTAGCATTCTACTTTTTAGTCTTTATGCTTACCTAAGCTAACCAACAGCTTAGCTTGTGATTTCAATTGTCTTGGCAATTATAGTCCATTTAAAATATTTATTCTACCATAGCTAAACAGGTTGTTTGAACTGGAGTGGTATTTTTATAATATTACATGTTTTAATCTTTATGCTGAGCTGAGCTAACAGTTAGCTGATTAGCTCAACTTAGCATATAGGTGCTTTTCTAGTCTTGCTGACCACTCAAAGTTCTTTTAGAGTGTTATAATGTTCTCATCAGGCTCTTGTTAAAATATCTTACTGTTACTTTTAAATTAAAGCAAAACACTGCGGCATAAACATCTGATGTTGCTTCGTGTACATCCCTGCTGTAAATATTGCTCTTCCTGCCTTGAATATGAGAGGATAATATTATAGTCACATTGTCACTGCAGTCACATTAACCAGGATGCAAATCACATGGTACAAAACTTTCACAGCAGCACTTGGAAGGACATCTGATATATTTGTGCGTAACTGCTGTGAGATACTACAGACAGGTACCATAGCTACCATTATGCATTTATATTATGATATGTATCCAAACAACAGCAAAATGTGATCTGTTCAATAAAGCAGCCTTCGATGTCTTGTTCAGGCAAATCCCTGTAGCTGATTATACTAACAGACCATCCCTCTGGTAGCATGTATTGACATTTTCTCTCTTCATTTATTAATGTTCACAGCTCCCTCCCAGTAACACACATCACAGTGTATGAGAAAATATGTTATTGCACTCTCACTGAAACATCAAGAGATGGTGATGGAAGCTGTTAGCGAACAGAGATGTCTATGAAGCCCCAAAATATAATGAATTATTATTCAAGATGTGCAACAGACTAATATGAGAATTTAAATTCAGGTCAAAGAAAGCTCAACTGGCAATCGCAAGGCCTGGCACTGGAGAGACAGCGGGGGACACTTAAGTCACAATTTTAATGTTCACAGAAGGGACGTCACTCTGATTCTGAGTGGATTTTAGATCCAGGAGGATGCTTTGGTGTGATTTATCTGAGTTCAGGCCCTCGTAAGAATATGCACACATCTATCATGAAATCGAAGATCAGCTGCCTCTGAATCAAAATATGTGTCATGCTCATATCTCGAGGTTAAGGTTCAATCTGTCAAGAAGGCAAATAAAAATAATAAATTCAGGCAGAGAGAGAAATCCTCCCGGCGGGATGAGCCTTTTAGTGCTACATCAGAGTCATTATTACTTGTGAAAATATGAGCACACTTCATTAGCTAAGTACTTCACTTAAAAAACATTGCATTGAGCATGCATAAAATGCAATGTTGGTGTTAGATGTTGTGGTGAGCATCTTAGTTAGGAAATGGGAACTTAAGAGAGCTTTTTGGAATACAATACCTAATGCACAGTCTGACTGATGCACAGACTATTTGTCCATTCCTAATGGTGTCACACAAAAATCAAATGTGCAAAAATTCTCAAATTATCTTTCTGTATTATTTGAGTCTTCCTATAAAGATTTCCATTTACAGTAATGTATCTATTGCCTTTCTTGCAGACAGTCAGATGAAAAGATTGATTACTCTCATGTCTATACAGTTAATAGTGAAGGACAAGGGATACCTGCTCTCTCTACTGGCTCAGTCACACTATAGTAAAAATATGATGGTGTTCTACTTGCACCTGGGAAAAATCAGTTGTTGCCAAATGACTGATTGCAGCAACCAACTGGTCACTCAGAGATTTAACACTTTCTCTGCTGTTACATTCAGTTGCAAGACAATTGCACAGGTTGCCTAGTGGGAGGGAACCTGTCTCCAGAAAATCGTAGTCTGACTCAGAGTAACAGCAACTGCTCTCAGACAGGCTGACAAGGGTTTGAAAATATTATTGCTAACACGATGCGATCAAGCTGAGTCTATCTGTGCTGATGAGTGCACCTGGGGAGCCATGTCTCTTTACATTAGGGATCTCAACTGGGTGGTTTCTGGTTATAATCCTATAGAAAAGCAAGGTTGAGGAGCATTTTGCAGTTATATTGCTGTCCTATAGCAACTGCATCACTATTTGTGGAGGAACTTCTCTTTCAAATCTATGAAATTTTAGGTGGACTCTTGAGTGCAAGTAGTTAATGTGATTTTCTGTGTATGCAGACGGCAACAGATTTGCAATTTTTCACCGATTTATTTACTCATTTGTTTACCACACACAGATTGCACGCAGTTGCCAATTTGGACTCAATTACAAACTGATAGCAGACTTGCTCTTATTGCCTGAAGACAGTAACTTTAAATGATCACAGACTCAGTTATTCTTTGAAGCAACTCTTTCATAGGCAACAAGATCGCAGGTTTATTGCACACAGTTACAATAATTTTGGTCATACTATGGTATCCAATCACTTTTCCCCTAATAATCTAGTAACTCCCAGTTTGCGTTCTGTGTCATAAACCAAAGAGTAAAAAAAACATTCTGGTTTTTAATTAAAAGATTTAACAGATTTCCCCAAGAAAATAAGCAGAAACTAAAGGAAGCCAGTGCCCTTAAGCTGGGCATACACTGTGCGATTTTTGGCCCATTTTGAGACGATTTTTCAGTCGCGTGACCGTTTTGGGAATCGGCCCGAGTTTCACCTTAATCGTGTGTCGTGCATCGTGTAGTATACATAAACACAGCTTCTTACACTGTGCACACGCAAACCGAGAAATGGAAGTGAAAAAGACTGATCGCCACAGCAGTGCAGCGTGTGATCTGGACACAAGCGATGGAGGCACAACTTGTAGAACTTGGGCATGCTCATCCGAGCCTTTTCGATGTGGCCTTACAAAATTATCACGACCACAACAACCGTGACAAGAGTTGGATGGACATTGCCGCTTAATTACAGCTGCCTGATCAATGTTTTTCATTAGCAAAGTTGATGGTGGTGCTGTGTGTGTCTGTGTGAGTGAAAAACGGAGAGGGAGAGCAAGAGACAGATTTCGTGTTATCACTTCATGTTATGACCGCAGAGTCTGAGCACTCATGTCACATCAGAGCATCGAACCGTATAGTGTGAGACCCTGAATTGTGACCTACAAACTTCTAACCCCTGCGATTCAATCGTACAAAACAATTCACACAGCACGCCCAGCTTTAGCTAGAAAGTAGTTTCACACATATTCCCCTACAAAGAGAATAAATGTCATTTTTGCAGTTCTGTTTATGAATGTATTACACAAACATGACATAATGGATTAATTATTAAAATAAAATGTGTTTAAAACGAGATTTGGTTATCTTGACACTGAGCCAGGCCAGCTACCCTCTGATTATGCCGGATGACGCTTCAGAAATATGTCTCTACAGACATGTTAGTGGTATCAATCTTCTCATGTAAGTCTCAAAACTAAACCATTTCCCAAAACATCTAACAACCTTTTTATTTAGCTTCCTTTATATCTTTTCCGTTAGCTCAAAAGCTGTTGTGCTATTGTTGACTTTCCAAAAGGTAACGTAAAGCTATTTTAATTTTTGCTTCTTTGTAAAGCCTGTGGAGAGAGATGATTTCAGACTTAGCCATCCATTATTTTGTCTCTACTAGCCAGACTTTGGATGTGCTCTGTTTGGACTGACTGAAAGCCAATATCTCCTCTGATTTTAGGAAACAAGTCTGCACCACAGCAGAACCAGCAGAGTTTTACATCCTGCAGGGCTACAAACGCCGTCCTGTAACACAGATATTGATTTCAATAAAGCAATTCCTTTTTAAGTATGTTGATTACAATTTTCACTTTAGGCCAAACAGGTGAAAATGAAATTTGTTTTATATGACTGGAAGAAAACAACTATTTCTACTTGCTCTTTAACAAGTTGAAAAGTAACTTCTCATGAAATTTCCAGGCGTGCCCAGTATAAAGTACAAAACACTTTAATTTCAACTGTTGTTTCTTGCTCTTTGGCTCTAATAAAATCAGAGACTTTAGTCTGCCAAAACAGACCACAAGCCACAGCCAGCTAGTAGAGACATGAGACATTATTAATCCTTTTTGGAAACTGTGTTCGGTTGTCCATCCTGCGGTGAAACCCTCTGCAGTACCAACAAACCAGAGAAGGTCAGAGAGATTCCAACCCACCACAATGTTATCTGGGCTTCCCCAAAGATCAGCTGGCCCAGGAAAGCCTGCAAAGAAAACAAAAATCATGCCTGTTTTTAGAAACAAATTGCCAATAAAGGTGTCCTAATGGCCAATATTCCTGCTAAGCTTAACAATGACGAGCCATAAATCACAGTGACAAGTTATTTCTGAATACGGTCTAGCCTATTTTCTAAAATAAATCAGGTTATGTAAGAAGGAAGGACGTTAAGGTCAACATGAAATTATTTTCACCCTCTACTGCCTGACGTAAAGGATTTCACTTAGAGGACATGAAGTAAGAGCTGTAAGAGAGAGATCGTGACTTACGGAAGATATGAAGTTGGAGGCAGTGGTGGTCACAGTGGTTCGGGTGGAGGACGAGGAATACCTGAGTGCTTTGGCAAGGAAGGTCCACATCACAGCGTTGCAGGTGAAAAGCAGCCCGCCACACAGCAGCCTCAGAGGGATATGAAGCTGAAAGACGAGAGGAGAAACTTATTAAAGATGCTCTTATCCAGAATTTCTTTTTGATCATCTTTAAAATTCACAACAATATACTAGGTCTTGGGCGACATGAATACCTAGTTTGGCTAAGCATGGCCTTCATTGTTAGCGCCTGAGGTCAAATTTAACCTTATAAAAAATATTCAAGGGACCACATCAAGTGATATATTATATGAAAGGCCATGGAGAGAGCTTCACAATACACTTTTTTCAATACAATGTCACATTTATGCCATAATGGGTTGACCTCATCATATTGGAATAAAAACATCATAAAACATGAAAGTTTTTTGTATAGCCCATGCCCTTTAGGGCACAATGCGCTCTCTGAGAGCTCTTGTTTAATTTTTTGTTTGCATATACTGTCCATTTTAGGAAGGAGTTGGAACAGTGATAAACCTTTCTACAACTGTGAAATCTTTGTGAATGATGTGTGAATGTGTTTTGCAGAATTGGATCTGCTAAGTCTATGCAGGTATACTGTTTGCCAATTTTCCCAACAGGAGAACATCTCAACTCTGTTTGGACCCTCAGGCCATTTTGGACTGCTGTAAACTTGATTGTATTATAAAAGTGAACTGTACTGTACTTTCCTCTTACAGTAAAGAGAAAAAAATCATGGTAATAACACATAATATCCTAATAAAAGGAACTCCTCTTTCTTTTTAAGAGCTGTGGATACAGACTTTCTCTACACCTTCTTCTTATTTTGAGTATAATCAATTTCTCAAAAAGAGACAAAAGCAATGCTGACCAAAAGCAGTATCTGTTTTTTCAGTCTTATCTATATACTGATGCTAATGGATTACAGTGGGACTAGCTCTAATGCTAGATGATCTAATGTAATAAATGTGACCCTGCTAACCACAAAAGAAATACAGCAACACACAGTATAAACAATTTGTTGTACCATGCATCTCCAAAAGACACGAAGCTTAGTTAACAGGTATTCAATTCCGTTTTAATTATACAGCACACAATAATAGTCACTGTAGATTGTGAGGTGAAGACCCTACAATAATACAGAGAAAACCCCAACAATAAGAGGGCCCCCTAGCTCGTGGTGACACTGGGAAGGAAAAACTCCCTTTTAACAGGAAGAAACTTCCAGCATGGAGGGGCAGGCTCATGGAGGGGCAGCCATCGCTGAGACCAATGGCCAAAGGTAGTCAATTAGCTTTAACATTTATTTTCCAAAGCTTCACAGTGCATTGTTCCTGTTTCTTTTTCTGTTTCCATGTCCTGTAGTCTGATGTGAGGCAGGCAAATCTCGTGGTGCACAGTAACAGCCTTTACATACCCTTTGCATCCACCTGCAATCCTAATTTGCCATTCTGTCAATTCAATTGTGCCTTTAAAATACATATCAGAGTCGCTGCTTTCCACGTCTCCACAGTTTAAGGCTGCATAAAGCCGCCTGCAGATGTTTCTGACATCACTGTGTGACGTATGTAGACAGCGTGAAGGTCATTCACAGAAAAACTTGACATCCTTCCCATCAGATACCAGCCTTTCACCTCATCATCTACACGCAGAGATAGGTTTCCCGCTTATAGAATAAAACAGCGCCTTAATACACTCGCACTAACTGCAGTGGTGTGCGTCGGAGCGCCACGAGCGCCACGAGCGAGCCGCTGCCGCGCGGGCTCCCCCGGTGTGATGCCGCAGATGGTGCTGATGCTGAGGGAGGCTGTGAGGAGAAGAGAGGCGGGAGGGGATAACCCCCCTAACTTCCCTCATGAGAAATCACCCCGCTCGCGGCGAGCGTTATTATTCACCCTCAGTGTGTTAATAATTAACCCGAGTTTAACTGCGGCAATGCCTCACCCGGTCACAGGCGGTAGTTTCGTCCGCCTGTCTGAATTTCCGCTGCTCTCCCCATGTCCGGAGTCCGGTTTCACAGACACCCTTCAGGTAGTCGGCTCCCAGGGACAGTTTGGCCGAGGACGACGCCACGGCCCCGAGGAAACCCGCCAGCAGTGCATAGAAAACTCCCGGGAACATGGTGGTGGTGATGATAGGCGAGGCACATAATTTTCTAATCCATCTTTTTACATTTCTGCTGCTGAAGCTGGTCGGAGCTGAGCTGCGTGCATGCTTGTATGACTGTCACTGAGCACGTTTTCCTGCAATTTCCATCGACAGCCGTCCGGTGGCAGTCACACAACTCATGATAGTGGCTCTCCGAGGCATTCTGGGAATTGTAGTATATTATAACCTAGCACGGATTAGAAAACGTGATATTGTAGTTTTGTATCATATAATTAGTTTTTATTTTTTTATGTCGTTTTGACTCTTAGTTTTTAAGTCAGTTTACCTTCAGTTAGTTCCAGGGTGCTTTTTCAGGGTTTTTTTTTTAAATTATTATTTTCAGAGTTGGTTTTAGTCTTTTTAATTGTTATTCACAATGTTGTATAATTAGGCCACTCAGTACAGAAATTATAACAAAACACAACTTTTTGAAAGCAGTGGACTCTCAGTCTTGTAGACATGCAAAGTCTCCATAAACGTGTTCATTTCAATCCCCATCAGGCAAGTTGTAATACCATTTTTTTTATTTTATTTTTTATTTTTTACCAAACTAACAAATATTAAAAGTAAGAAAGTAAGGCTATTTCCTGTACATTGTTTTTATTTTATTTTAGTTAAGACAAGTGACAATTACAGCTAAACTCACACTTTGTCATAAATCACATAATACATCCCACATTAGAGAATAAGTTTTTTTTTAAAACACTGTGAGGTTAAGAAGAGTTTGAACTGAAGTCCTTTCATATTATTTTGTACTATAAATCCTGGGTGGAACAGAGGGCAGTCAATACTAATGTAATGTTCTTGAGTGTGGGTGGAAAGCACTGACTTCACTTGATCCAGGGACAAACCTCGGTTTCCTTTCAGCATACTGATGAGCTGCCGCATAAAGGTTCATTACATTAACCCACACAGGGTATAAGTTAAGTGGCTGGGAGGAGTATGAATATGTGTTGGTCACTTATGGTCCTTCATTGGCCCTTATAGAGAAAGGACCCTTTAAGAGAGGTGGAAAAAGAGCAAGACTAAATTAGTTTCCTAATTAGAGGCAGAAAATTAAGTCAGCAGCTCAGATGCATGGGCCTGTAATGAGAGTATTAATCACAGTGTTGTAATAGAGACAAGAGTCATCAGACAGATGTCCGTCTCTTCATCGGACTCTGCAGCTGAACATCTGGTTGTTGATGGATGAGAGACCATTCAGTCAGCATTGCAGTTGGCTATTAATTTGGGTTTTCATGTGGAGCAGCATGAGTCAGTGCTTCATACACCAGTGCAGTGAACCCAGTATAGCACACACTGCCTGCCCTTGATACTAAAACACAAGACCGTGCATTGAAAATACAAAGAACACAACAGCAATGCATAAACCAAACCTAATTATTTTACTTTTACACATAGGCAAATACATTTGAACGTGTGATGTCTGCTCTTACAACTGATTGACATACTGCAAAGAAGAAAGACATGACCTTTTTAAAAAAAGAAAAAAGTCAATATTAGAAAAAATACTGATCTTTTAGTACATTGGTACAATAGATTGACATTGTTACTCAAAAATTGATTATATTAGTGAAGATAATTCAGGTTACTGTAGTTTTGGTTGATTTCTATGTTTCTTGTGTATTTTAAAAAGTTTTCTCACCACTTTTAATGGTGTAGCCATGAGAAATTATATATAAAAAAAGACTCAAAATTGATTTATTCTAAAGCAGGGGTGGAGGTTTCTTTTGTTAAGCCAGCATGGGTTAGACTAAATTTAACATCAACACTTTAATTTGTCTAATATAATAACTGAATGAAGCAACCAGCTTATTTATGTGGAAAATAAATCTTCAATTACTGTGAATAAAGGTTACCAAACACACTGTTAACTACAGGAAGGGAAAAGGAAAACATCACCTAGCTTATATTTAGGCTTAAAACAGACTGCACAGTCTATGACTTACACTATGAGCTACATCATGCATTTTATCTCAGAGTAAATCATTACTATAGCTATTTTTGGCTGATTTAAAGCTCCTTTGACAATGTATTAGAAGCTCTCATCCAAGAGAGTTAAGAAAAAACTGTAACAAATAAATAAATAAGTCCATAAAACAATATTATTGAAAATTCATTATACTTTGGACAGACATTCATGCATTTACAAGCATGCTTTTAGATTGTTAAAGAAATCTAGAGAACATGCAAACTCTACACAGAAAGAAATCAGCCAGCAGCTTCAAACCCAGAACCCCTTTCGTTGTGAGATGATAGTACTAACCACTGCACCAATGCGCCACCGTTTCTGAATGTGTATGTGTGTAAACACACGTTAATGATGGTGAAGTGGTAAGTCATGCCAGTAAATCAGCAACCACAAAGAGCAGGATTTTGAAGTAGTAAAGCAGGTAAACATCACTCAGTCCTCATCAATCTGATTTAGACCTGCGTCTTTCCATCTGTGACTTGCTGAAATTGTTATCCTGCAAAAGATTTAGCGTATCTCCTGGTATTTTCAAAGAAAGTATGCGTTACCCTCGTCATACTCACCTCAGTTCTGGACAGGTTTGGAATGGCCTACTTTGCTAAGACCAAGTCTACTTGTTGTCTTTGTTTCTAAATCTGGAAAATTACATCATTACTTGGCACAATTTACCCAACTACATCGTTACTGGCCAGCAGATGTCTCTAGTGCTCTGCAGAAATATAGACATCTACCACAAACCTGCTGTGGCTCTAAATCATTGACTTGCATCCTGCATGCTGATGATTCATGTAACAATTCAGTTGAAACTGTTTATGCTTTGATAAGTGGTTTCCACATCTGCCCATTGCTTTTCCATCTTGACATATGTAAGTAATAACATTTTAATTAATCCATAAAGAAGTTATTATGACAGTATTTCTGCTGTCAGTGCCTTTGTATCCAACCTTTAAGAATTTAGCTAAGATGCAAAATACCAAGTCCTCAAAGGAAATTAGAGTCACAAAACATGGGCAGTAATAAAACCTGAAGCTCATAACAGTGCCGGTTGTTTGTGTGTGTAGTTTGCATGCAGTATGTGTGTGTGTGTGTGTGTGTGTTTTCCTGTTGCCCGTGGAAGAGGAAATTAAAGTGGTGAGCCATGACAAGGCAGAAGAAAAGTAAGGTGTCCTCTGCTTTGATTTCAGTGAAATGAGCTTCAGGGGAACCATTGTCCTCACTCTATCACATTTAGACTTTTGACACAGTCATCCTTTTAGAGAAGCTGCTTAGAAGCAAAAGTGTTCTCATACTGAGTTTCCAGCCTGAAGCCCCTCTGACAAACACAAGTGCCAAGTTAGACCACTAATTGGGGTCCTTCTGCTCCTGTTCAAATGAGGGATAATTGAGCCCACAGAGAGCCTAGTGACAGTTTTGCTTAAGGTCTGCCGCTGCTGTCTAGTATCTTTGTCCGCCTTTTATGCTTTAGGTCCTCCAGGGTGATCTAATAATGAAAAAATATGTATGTCTTCAAACTGTAGAGTTCATTAGTGTAATAGCTTTAACTCTGACATTTAACTCTGACAAACACTTGACGACAAAAATAGATTATGATGAAATTTGAAAAGCAATCTTTAGGATGTCTATTTTCCTTTACCTTTCTATTCTGAATAACTTTCAATGGAAATTAGATTTCTTTTTTATATGATGTGCAAACAGTTTAACTTCACGATGGAGAAAATGAATTCACAGTTGCAGCTTGCTTTTTCAGTACTGTCTGACTAAGGTGCTGGTGTTTTTTGAGATGTTGAATCTTGTTGAAATGCTGAAAACCATTGTTGCCGCCAGATACTTTCTAGGTGGTATTACATTGTGGATCAAAATCTGTTGGTATTTTTTCTGTAATTTTATAATTATATCAATCTTTCATGTCCTTTGTCAGGTCCTTGCTCTATTTCTTTCCTATTCTTAAAGACATGATTTTCAAATATGTTTCTATTATGTGTAGGAAAACTCTATTTCTAAATTTGTGTAGCAATTTTCAGTTTTACTACAGGTAAGAGAATAGCAGTAAGTCAGTCACTTCCATTCACAAAAACTTGCAAACTGACTGGGGAATACACATTTTTCTCCAGTCACAGGTCGTCGCTAGGGGATCATTAAACAGTTTGTAGGCAACTTTTACAATTATTTTCCCAGCAACATTTGCCTCCAGCCTCACAACCAGTTGGAGAATACTGTTTTTTCCTTGCAATTATTGGTTACCAGATGGTTGGGGAGCAGTCTATAGGTGGTTTATTTACTTGAGCCTACATTTCACCATTTTGTCACACTTCTAAAATGGCAGACTTGTTAATGTCACGTGGTAAATGGTCATCGTGTGTCTGCTAACCTGTTTGTTTTCTTGGAGGATTTTTAACCAGCTGAGGTGCCCCCTGCTGGCCGTTATATATAGTGCTGGTTTAAGGCATTTACTATCAACCTTTTTAACTGAAGACTTGCTTAAACCTGCAGTAGATTCAGTTTTTGTAGACAAAAGCTATATCCATTTCTTATGTGCAGTCTACTGCGTTAACAGCAATGAATTAACAAGCTTTAAATGAGTTGTGGTAAGGTTATCAAAAGGTTATTTCGTGAATTTTCACTTAAAATATGTTATGTATTGACCTGGATTTTTGATATTATGAAGGCCATATCTGATGTATTTGTGTTAAGTGACTGGTCTTAATTGTATTAATTCTTGTACAAGTATTGGTATTAAAACAGTCATACAAGGTCCTGCCTCCATATTCAACATCATGCAGCCTTATTTGTAAGCCTCCTAATGAATATGCATGGCTTCATCTTCCAGCTGTACATGGACAGAGACAGTAGGGAGAGAGGTTCAGTCAAATATTCAGTCAAAGACAGAGATCAAATAAAATCCCCCTCCTTTGCTTTTAGCTTCTCTTTCCAGTTTTTTTCTGACTTACACACACAAATACACACACACACAGGCCAATAAACATAGTCAGCTGACCTTGTCAGCATACAGGGTCAATAGCTCCCCTCTAGTCCATTAAGTAGTTAGTGACGAGGTTGTGAATAATGCAGGCTGTTGTGCAAACATATGCAATCTTTTGGCAAGCTGAACACTGCTGCATGCCACTTACACAGGCTGTACTCAGTTATACATCTCACTCACAAATTAAATAAAGAGAAAAACATTTTGACTCAACGTGACATGATGTCATATTTTTAAGATTACGGTAGAGTAAAACCAAAGTAAGAGCCGTCAGAGACAATAGAGTTTATTTACATATCAGATAAGAGAGACATTTTATGGAGCCATCTTGGTGGGTAGCAAAGTTTGCACTAATCAGATAAAATGTTCCATACAAAAACAGGCTCAAAATTATCTCAGTTCCCATGGTTGTCAAAAACAATTAGACAGTGTAAAATGCTAATCTAGTCAGGGCTTTTCACTGAACATACAGTGTCAGCTGAGCAAACGAAGGTTACTGTGGCTCTCTATCTCTACGTTTTTACATGGCATTGATTTGAACTCTAAGTCTGCTGGGAGGGAAATGCTGAGGGACATGCAGATTATGAATGTAAATAGGTGCACAAAGTGATTTGCAGTTTAGTATTATGTAGATGTACCTGGAACAAGGACAGCCAAGCTCACACATACAAGTACTAATATGATAACCGATGAAATACATCACTTTTTCAAATTATGACAGCCAGATCTAAATTGAGCCCTGTTATTCAGGAGATTTTAAATAACCTTTCAAAATGTGCACAGACTGAGCAACAATCATTTATTTTGACATCTACAAATAAAACTCACCTTTTTGCCACTGACTACAGGCAGCGTTCAGATGTCTGGATCCATTGAAATGAGAAAGAAAATTAACACATTAGAGCTGAGACTGTGTGTAAAGGAATGATTTCCTTGATGAGTTCAATGGTGACTTTATGATCACTGTTAATCCACTACCCAAGAGTATTATCTTGTTCTAAATGAAATCAGGCTGCAGAATAAAATAATTGTGAGGCATGTTTCAGAGTTAAAGTTCTGAAACAAGAACTTCAGAAATAAAAAGCTGGCAGCACAACATGTGATTCTTTTACATTAAAGAGGTAGTTTGAAATTTTGCAAAACATGTGTATACACTTCATTCATTACACTTGTACACATGTATGGTGCACACACACTCTTAAAAAAAAAGGAAAACATTTTTAAAATGAGTATAGCATGATTTCTTAACCTTCCAATACCTAAAAACTCAGTAGTGTCAGAGGGGTGTTTTGCAACACTTATTAAAGCATTTGCAACTCCTATAACAGCAAAACCACTTCCTCAATTGAAATAAGTCAAACACTTCCAGAAAGCAGTGATGCTACACGTTACAGTGATATTAGGATTATTACTATAATCCCACGCACGGTATCACATCAGCCCAATGAAAACAAAGATTGACAGAGAGAAAAGGGAGATAGTGATTGTGATGGAGCTCTACAGAAAATGGATGGTTTATTGTTCATTTGGCGTATTTCTACCTTGGTTTTTTGAAGCAACTCGGTTAATGATCCCCAGCTAGCTCAGTCGGGAGAGCATGAGACTCTTAATCTCAGAGTCGTGGGTTCGAGCCCCACGTTGGGTGTCCCGGCTTTTGTGCAATGGCCCGCAAGAGAAGAAGTGTGTACAGAACAGCAAAAGAAGATGAAAGTATGGTAACAGAAAACAAAGTTGCGCTGTGGTGTCTTCACAAGTCCACCCTGCACGTTACCCTATGTCACCAATTCATTTGATGATTCTGGACGAAGTTTCTGGGGGAACAGATGCCGCTCCCCCCCACCCCCAAACCTATATTGACCTGCCTGACAAAAATTCAATACAACACCCCTGGCACATTTAGCTTTGGTACATCTGACACCGCCAGGTTGGAACTCAGACTGTCCAGGAGCTCGGTGATGCCCTGGTCTAGATCTGGGAGAAGATTCCCCCGGGACACAGTCAGTCGTCTCAATCGGAGCATTCCTCGTGATGTGGCATGCATACAAGCAAGTGGGGGCCATACAAACTACTCAGACTCTTAATCTCAGGGTCGTGGGTTCGAGCCCCACGTTGGGCGTCTTGGCTGTCGTGCAATGGCCTGCAAGAGGAAAAACTGTGTACAGAACAGCACAAGAAGACAAACGTGTAGTAACAGAAAACAAAGTTACGTTGTGGTGTCTTCACAAGATCACTGTTCA
>VUQR01007504.1:0-24211 GCA_015108515.1 Hemichromis elongatus | reverse complement strand
AGCGTGTGGTGTACATATCCTTAATAGAGGGGAGAGAGACCCTGATGATCTTCTCTGCTGTTCTCACTATCCGCTGTAGGGTCTTGCGGTCCGATATGGCACAGTTCCCAAACCAGGCAGTGATACAGCCGCTCAGGATGCTCTCGATAGTTCCTCTATAGAAGGTGGTCAGAATCGGTGGTGGAAGCTGGGCCTTTCTCAGTCTTCTCGGAAAGAAGAGAGTGGAATAGATTATAAAGATGCAGCTCTCCTTATTTACACTGTAGAGCCTCACTGAAGGCATCAAAACTTTGAACAAAAATGGAATTATCTAATAAAAAGTGCGAAATAACTCAAAACATTTTGTTTTTTTTTAAGATTCTTCAAAATACCCGCCCTTTGCTTTGATTACTGTGTGCTTTGCACACTCTTGACATTCTCTCCATGAGCTTCATAATGTAGTCACCAGAAATGGTTTTCCATCAGTTGTGAAGGAGGTTGCAAAGATGCTGAGCACTTTTTGGCCCCTTTGCCTTCACTCTGCGGTCCATCTCATCCCAAAACATCTCGAGTGGGTTTAGATCAGATGACTGTGGAGGCCAGGCCATCTAGTGCAGCACTCCATCACTCTCCTTCTTGATCAAATAGCCTTACATTGGCTGGAGGTGAATTTGGGGTAGTTGTCCTGTTGAAAAATAAATGATGGTCCAACTAAAGGCAAATTGGATGAGATGTTGCTGCTGGGATGCTGTGGTAGTCCTGCTGGTTCAGTGTACCTTCAATTTTAAATGAATACCCAACAGTGTCACCAGCAAAGCACCCTCACACCTTTGCACCTCCTTCATCCTTCACAGCAGGAACAATGCATATAGGGACCATCAATGTCCATTCTTTGTGTTTCTTGGCTTAAACAAATCTATTCTGCTTGTTGATTTTCCTTTGTCGTGGTTTCTTAGCAGCTATTTGACCATAAAGGCCTGATTCACACAGTCTCCTCTGAACAGCACATGTAGAGATGTGTCTGCTACTGGAACTCTTTGTGGTATTTTTTTGGGCTCCAATCTGACGTGCTGTTAACTTGTTATTTCTGAGGCTGGTACAATGGCAAGGAATAAACTGCCACTTGGCAGCCCTGCCTCAAAAGCATATCAGATGGCATAAAGCCGCAATACCATATGGCTCAACGTAGGCACTAACATACATTGTTATTCCCCCAATGTTATTTCCAATAACAAAACCTTATGGAATAGCAATGAGTAAACGACAACATGAGACTCTATAATAGCTTCTGCGAGTTTCTCTTAAGGACTTTGGTACAATTAACTTGCTGTCAGGCAGCGTCCTCAAAACAGGACTTATTAAACAGGATAAACCATTACGATAATTACATCAACCAGGTATTGGCAGCATCTGTTGCATCTCAAAGTGCAAAAACAGTAAAAATACAGCCTTCACACATCAAAATGTCTACAGATCCAGTCTCGAGATTGGCTTGTGGACCCAGCTGCACCTGGTCTGTACCTGATCTGGTATGTCTGTATGACCGGGCGTAAGCGCTGGGACCAGACTAGGTGCCAAAGGTGGGGTCAGCGCACTGGGGGGGGCAGCCCCTCAGTGTCCTCAGTGGTTGGTGGAAGAGTGTCTGGCATAGCCTGTGGAGATGGTTTGAAGCGGAGATGGCGGCAATTCCATTGCAGCACTGCACCTTGCATTGCGGTGATGAGATAGGACCTTGGAGTGACGCTCTCCTTGGAGAAAACGGCAGGAGTTGCCCAAGCCTTCTTCTGGTCCAGCTTAGTAAGGACAGCCTCCCCTTGTCGGGATGGAGAAAGGGGCTTAGCACCGTGGGGGTGGTCATGGTAGAATGCTTGCTAAGCCTTCTGACTAGCGCCCTTCATTTAACCATTTGGGTCAAAAATTCTTCTCCACGGTAGGGAGGGTTGGCCAGATCCTCTTCCTCATAATGAATTTTGCTGGGCAGGGAGTAGCCCGTCTTGTAGTTTGATTAAAATGGCTGTTCTCGTGACTTGGGAATGACAATCCTGCAGCCTCGTATGACTAGACCTTCGGCCTCTGAAAGCTCCTTCTTTAACTTCTTCAATATATGCTTTGATGTTCGGTGGCACACTTCGCCATTCTTTTTCTCTTTACTTAGCTAATTGGTTCTTGCCAGAATATGAATTCTAAAAGGTTGGAGATCCTGGAATGCCCTCTAACAGTCTAGCAGTCCACCTCGCTGTGAGTGCTAGTCTCATCCTCTGCTTGAGCCTGTGTGCTCCACAATAACATTTCAGCGTTTCGCATTAGGAGGCGTTGACACCTCAATGGAACATTGTCAAGCTCCCAGCTGTCGTCCAAAGGCACCAAAGCTGCACAGATACTTGTCAGACTTCTCACAGGCCCACACACTAGCCAAACACTCCTTTTCGATTTGGGCATAGCGTGTTTCAGCCTCCTTAAGGTGTCTAGAGCAGTAGACAACAGGTTTCCACTCTGCGCTATTTGAGCTAAAGCAGCACAGTCCCAAGTCCAATACTACTTGCATCGGCCGATACCACAGTGGCTCTGTTGACGTCGTAAAAGGCAAGGACAGGTGCTGATGTAAGCACTCTCTTGATGTTCTTAAGAGAGTGCTGCAGGTGGCCCCAGGTCTAAAGGTGAGGTGAGCGACTTAAAAATGTTCTCTGCTTCATTGCTCATCGCGTAGATCAGGCAGCTCACCTGCACTTGTCCTTCATCCTTGCCTTAGTTGCAATCCTATAGAGTTATTTATCAGTTTTTTCTTTGCTAAATAATTTCATATATATTGCTTCATATATTTGATGTCTTCAGTATGTCTCTACAAGGTAGAAAGTAGTAAAAATAAAGAAAAAAACATTGGATTAGAAGGTGTGTCCAAACTTTTGACTGGTAGTGTACATACACATACAATGTCCTTGATGATAACATAGTGCCCCAAACTGATTACTGATTACTACTTACTTCGCAAGTTTACATGGGAGTCCGGAGGATTGAAAGAACAGAAGAATGCAGTACAATTACTCTACAATTCAAACAGCAGAATATTTGATGACATTGCTACAATGCAGTATTAGGACCAAAGCTGCATTTGGTCAGATGGAGAAGTGGTCTTTGATCAGTGGTTGTTGATCAATGTTCATGACAATTTGCATATTAATGATCTGACCTCACAGCCCATTGTTCATTCAGTGATGCTAGTTTCAGCCACCTGGATGAGTGATTAAACATTTCTCCCATTGAAAATTCTATGTCCAGATGAACAGAATCAACCTTCTGAGATTTACTTACCTAAATGATTGAGCATACCCCAAGCCATGTGAACCATGTATGTGTAACAGTTAATGTTAAGCTACAAGACATTTACCCTACACAAGTATAGGTACACAAACTACATTTACAGACATTCACAGAGGACAAACTGTG
The DNA here is from genome assembly GCA_015108515.1 of Hemichromis elongatus. NCBI lineage: Eukaryota > Metazoa > Chordata > Actinopteri > Cichliformes > Cichlidae > Hemichromis > Hemichromis elongatus. The sequence continues at coordinate 20,788 of VUQR01007504.1, read as the reverse complement.
GAAATAAACATGTTTTACCATTTTATAACCCAACATTTATCAAAAGTACAATTAGTGAATGCCAAAAAAGTGGGAGGAGCATAGGGTGTTGTGACTTGGCTTGCTAATTCCAGGTTAGCATGTGGCCCTGCCCCTGATTTGCCAGATCCGTCCCAGACTGTCCCCTCCCATGGACCTGGATCTGAGCCTGGTCAGGTGAAGGATGATTATCAGGTGGAGGACTTTGTGACGAAGCGTCCGTCCTCTCCTTTGGTGACTCTCACCTCTCCCCGGGACAGCCCCCTGCTGGCTCCCCAGGCACAGTGTCTGGCCAGGTGGGTTTCTATCATCTCTTTGATAGAGCATGCTGGGTACTGGAACTAGCCCTCCCTGAGGTTCATGTCTCTCGAATCTCAAGGTTTGATGATGTCACACAGCCACACCACCTCCTATCTCAGGTGCCACTGCTACCTAATTTTCAGGATACGGTTTGCAGGCAGTTTGAGTCCCCTGCCACCCATCATCAGTGATCCCCTGCCTGGAGACAGTTTGCTGCCATGCGTGACCGGGAGCAGATTGCCTATGGGCCCCTTTACCTGGTAGATCCACCCCTGGCCCCTCTGGTTGCCCTTTCGGGCTCCCTCCTGGAGAGGGCTGCATACCCTAAAAGGGATGTGATGGTGATGGATTCCCTGCTGGCCAAGCTGCACAGGGCAATGGCAACGCAGCCTTGTCTTTCCAATTCGACAGCCATTTTGTCACTCCATTTGTGGCACCTGGCGCAACAGCTACAGGCAGGTTCTGGCAACCCAGATGGTGCAGATGGTTTGCTGCCTCCTCGCACCTAGCCTTGCTCATGAAGGAGCAAGCCATAGGTTTCAGTCGGACAACCAGGACTGCCTGATGAGGTTGCTGGTCGATCCTACAGCCATTTGGGGCCCAGGGGTGACCCAGGTCCTCCAGCAGGCTAAGGCAAATCGTAGTGCTTCTCAGGAAATGTCACAAGGCCTGTGCCGGTGAACAACCAGAGTAGGAAGGCCTAGAGCTTCTGTTCATCAACCTACCCCCAAGGCACAGGCTTGGGGCCCTGGAGGTCTCCAGCAGGGGCAGGATGCCTATTTCCAGATCTCTATCTGGCAGGGACACTGGCAGTTCCTCATGTTCGGGTTCGAGGGGCGGATCTTTGAATTCAGGGTCCTCCCTTTTGGCATCTCCCTGGCACATTGGACCTTCACCAGATGCATAGATGCAGCGCTGGCTCCTATGAGGCTGCAGGGCCTCAGAATTCTGAATTTACCCGGACAACTGGCTGGTCTGCGCATCATCAGCAAGACAGTGCCGCAGCCATGTAGCTCTCCTGGTTTCCAATATTCAGGCTCTGGGGCTACGCCTAAGACTGGAACCATCTTAAACCACAGTCTTCTTTGGCATGTCCTTGGACTCTGTTAGGGCCGCCAAGCTGTGGCAGTGGGCAGCAGACATCATATCCAGGGGGGCCCGTGCCTAGGGGAGGGGAGACTCCACCCGCAGGTGGTTGAGCTAATCTGACGCCATTTTAGGAGGGCAGAGGTCGACCTCTTTGCCTCCAGAGAATCAACTCACTGCCCTCAATTCTTCTCCCTAAAGGCCAGCACCCCCCTCTGGGGTTGGACGCCCTGGCTCCAGGGTCTTCTGTATGCCTTTTCTCCTTTCTCCCTCCTCCACAGTTCTCTGCCGAGCTCAGGCCAAGGAGGTGCAGTTGATCCTGGTGGCCCCCCTCTGGCCCCACATGCCCTGGTTCTCGGCCATCCCACCCCTCCTGGATTGGCATGCCCTGGGAGCTCGCAGTTTGGAGGGATCTCCTGTCCCAGGCCAGCGGGTTGCTGTTCCAACCTTTCCCCACAGGGCTGCAGCTGACGGCCTGGCATTTCATTTCATCCCATCATCCTGAGCAGGCTCCTGTCAAAGTCCCGGTTGTCCCACTGGGTGGTAGAAGTAATCCAGCAGGCTTATGCCTCAGTAGGAGCTCCTCTTCCCTCAGGCCGTGGGGTGGCCACTTCTTAGGTCTTGTGGAAGGGTGCCTCCCTCTCGGTCATTTGTGCGGCGTGTGGTTCTCTCAGCGAGAGACTATCTCTGCACCTTCAGGCCGCTCGGAGACACGTTCCGATCAAACTATCACAGGTGTCAAGTTTGCACAGCTGTTTTATACAAAAGGTGTGGGGTGTGGCCAGGCTGGAGTGTCTTAAAGTAATATCCACACGTCATGATCATATCAGGATCATACACCGTACATAAGAATTAAAAAAAAAAAATTATTTGCTTGATATGGATATTTAAACAAGCCATCTATGGACATTGACTCACCTTCAGTCCTCATTTGATGGGATGTAGCCACCCATTGCTTTTTGGACAATTCAATTTGAAGCTTCAACTGACAGGCTACAGTTTTAGGCCTTTTGTATTTGGCTTTTCTTTTCAGATACAAAAGTTGTTGCTTACTCCATGCATGACATTCAAGTAGACTTTCTTTTTTTAGGTCTTACCTAATTACCTAACTTGATAGGAAAAAAAGAGAAAAATAATTTTAAGCTTTACCAAGCAGCTGGCAGAGCTTGAAAATTTTTAAAAAGTAGAAGTTTAAAAACTTAAACTTCTTTGATGGAAGTTAAAAAACATCTTAGAACAAATAAATAAGTGGCATGTGAGGCTACTTTTTTCAAGGATTGATGTATTATTATAATGATGATAATAATAATAATAATAATAATAATAATGATAATAACAACAATAATGTCATTTATTTAGGTATTGTAAGTCTGGTTAGAAACAACAAAAACAAATAAGTAAAAACACACATACATTGGTAAACATGTTTCTAGCAATGTATCATCAGATGGCTTGGAGTCATTTTTTAGTTTAAAAACATAAAAAAAGACCTAAAAAGACAAGCCTGAATTATTTCATTAAAAAAAAAAATCAGTATTTATTTGTATTTTGAAGTGTGTTTCAAGACAATATTAAAACATGCAGATTTTTTTTTAAAAACAAATTATTATTGTTATTATTGCCCATGGTCAATAAAAAGTGCAAAGAAATAATATTTCTTTTATTATTTTCTTACAGAGAATGTGGATTATTGGGGTTTAATGTGGCTACTGTGGTTCTATGGGTTTAAATTTGGACACTAAGTGTGCTCTTCATACCCACATCAGACCTCAGAATAATTCCCAAACTGAAAGTTTTATATATCTGCAACATGCCAACTTGATCATCTACAACAAGAGTTTCCAACTCCATGCCTCGAGGGCCGGTGTCCTGCAGATTTTAGATCTCACTTTAAGTCAGCACACCTGAATCACATGATTAGTTCATTACCAGGCCTCTGGAGAAATTCAAGACATATTGAGAATTTAATGTAGCTATTTGAATCTGCTGTGTTAGATAAAGGACACATCTAAAACCTGCAGGACACTGGTCCTTGAGGCCTGGAGTTGGAGACCCCTGATCTACAACATGAGATCAGTGGCAGATCAGTGCTCTGTTGCATGTTAGGAATTAAAACATTTGTTAGATGAATTGTCTTCTGTTTCCTGGACTGCTTTCAGACCAGCACATGCAGCACTGCAAAGGGAATGCCAACTGCAGTGGTGCCCACTATAATATATACCATTTCTCAAATGTACAAATATTAGTTTGGTTCTGAATGAAAGAAACCCAATAGTGCCCATCTCCACTTCAGTGAGATGGGCAATGACCATACAAAGGTTTGAGAGATGATCAGGCAATGCAAAAGACTCAAACCATTCCTGGATCAAACTAAGAATCAATCAAAATAAGGTTGATGGTGAAAAATTAGTTTACAATTATTTTTTTAAAATAAAAATAAAAGGTCAGATCTTGCTGTTCTCTAAGTGAGAGTCAATGTGTTTGATGAGGGCATCATCGGGGTAACTGGTCGGGAAGGTCAGCTGACACAGAGGGCAGCTCCGAACAGCATTCTCTTCTGATTCCATCCATAACTGTGGAGATTAGAAAAAAATGTGGCATATTAAACATTTAGTAAACAGAATAAATATGAAACATGAATAAAATTTGGGTCATATTTGGGAAAGTTCTCCTTTTCTTGCCCGTCCTTGTTCTCCTTTTGTCTCTTTGTCTCTCTTTTGTTTGTTCTTCATCCCCCAACAATTTTGTAGCCACCATCACCATACTGGTAATCCTTGCAGGGGCTGATATGAATGTTGTTTCATCTCTAATATAGTACATTCTTTCCCTTGTCAAATTTAGTACCTTGAGGTGACTGTTGTTGTAAATTGATGCAAAAGTAGGAGAAATAATTATTTGATCAACTCATGAAATTAGTTCATCAGATTAATAAGTTTGCACACTTACAAAGAAATAATCTCTAATTTTTAATTTCCTTTTAATAGAGAAAGACAGAATATCAAAGACCACCCCCAACCGGTCATGGCAGTTGGACGCCCCTCCCTCAGTCTAGCTTTGCTGAAGGTTTCTTCCTGTTAACGGAGTTTTTCCTTCCCACTTTTGCCAAAGTTCTTGCTCATAGGGGGATCATATGATTGTTGGGTTTTCCTCTGTATGTATTATTGTAGGGCCTACCTTCAATATAAAATGCTTTGGGGCGACTGTTGTTGTGATTTGCTGCTGTATAAATAAAATGAATTGAATATGAACTGAAACAATTCCACATTGCATAAGTCATAAAGTGATTTGTACATCACTGAGTGATTTCAAAGCAAAATATGACTTGAACCTGGTGGAGAAATCCTCACTGGCAAGCACAGCAGAAAAATTGTAGCTGTTCATCCCATGCTCTTAGCTCTTCAACCCTGTGTTTTCAGATCAAAATTTTAGTTTTGGTTAATATAAAAAAAATAATTAATATTAGATCTTTTATTATTTAGAATTTCTATTTCTTGCTTTATTTTATTCTCAGTTGAGGTTTTGTGGTGAGTCTACACACTTCACCTTATGACAGGTTACCATATTTGCACACATCTTAAGAGAGATTATGGCAAACTCCTTTTTACATAAACTCTTTCAATCCTTTCAGTTTCTTGGCTGTCACTTGGCAATCCAAAGCTTTAGCTTGAGAGGAAAATGACATCTCACAAATTTAGAAGATATTCATTCAGCCTGAAAAAATGTCTGTTGCTCAAAAACTAGAAAGCCCTCCTCACATCTTACCATTCATCACTGATTCAAGAAAAAACTGTTATGTTTCCTTTTGGCACTGTAGCCAAGCTGACAAAAAGTCAGAGGTCTGTTGAGCCATGCATTCCTTTAATCTTAATCGATGATTTCATGATTTTCTTCACAAATAAAATTGGAATCACTAGATAAAAATGATTCAAACCCATCATAATGTAAAGCTATTATAAATATGGGCAGCACGGTGGCACGGTTGTTAGCACTGCTGCCGCACAGCAAGAAGGCCCTGAGTTCAATTTCACCATCAGGCCGGGGTCTTTCTATGTGGAGTTTGCATGTTCTCCCTGTGTTTGCGTGGGTTCTGTTTGGGTACTCTGGCTTCCTCCCACCGTCCAAAGACATGCACTTAGTGGGGATAGGTTAATTAAAAAATCTAAATTGCCCATAGGTGTGAATGCGAATGATTGTCTGTCCCTGTGTGTTAGCCCTGTGACAGACTGGCGACCTGTCCAGGGTGTACTCCGCCTCTCGCCCTATGACAGCTAGGATAGGCTCCAGCACCCCCCGCGACTCTGAAAAGGATAAGCAGAAGCAAATGGATGGATATTATAAATATCATTGATATTTTTTTAGACTTGTTTTCTCAGATTGATCTTTCTGAGTTAACTTCAGGAATTACTAGCAGACCCATTCTTATAATACTTCTCAAAGAAGTCCTACCATTAATTAATGCTTCTTTAAATGTGATCAGCTTATCTCTATTAAAAGGTTACATACCACAGAGGTAGCAAGATAGCAATAAGGTAGCAATAATTAAACTTAAAAAGCTATCACCTGACCCATCTATCTCAACTAATTATAGCCCTATGTTATTAAAATTTACAAACATTAAAAAAAACTTTACAGCAAGATCACCAAAATTGAGTTTAAACTACATTTTTTCTTTCTTGAAAAAGTATACTTCTTTTTATATCAGCCAATAAGCAACCTTACTAATCCAGTTAACTAGTAGCGAAAAGGGTTGACAAACTAAGTCATCATGGCAAGTGGAGAAATAAAAAATGACAGTTCAAAAGCGATCAATCCTGGCTCCAAGTGGGAAGTATCAGAAGGAGAACTTAACTGAATATTTCGACCAGCACAGCAGAAACTTTGGACTCTTGCATATAGCTGCGCAGCCAATACTCTGCACTTTCAGACAAGGCACTGCACTTTCTCCTTCCATTTGCGACTACGTCATCTATGTGAGATTGGCTTCTCTTCACGCCTCTAACTCACTCATTCATTAAGACAAAATACAGAAGCAGATTGGAAGCCGAATCAAATCTGAGGCTGAAGCTGACCTCAACTGACCAAGACATCAAAGAACTGTGTTTACAGAGCCATGCACATTCCTCTCTGAGAAGCTCACTTATCTGGGTATTCAGGTCAGAAAATGGTATTCCTCTCTATTAAAATCTAACTTCTCACCCTTAATATCTGAGCTTCAGTCAAGTATACAGTTCTGGAATAACCGTCCTATATGACTCAATGGTAGAGTTAATGCTATAAAGATGATAATTTTGCTAAGTGGTTGTACTTATTTAAAAATCTCCCTGTGTTCCTTCCTAAAACATACAGAATTGCTAGGAAACATCTTTGCATGTCTAAAACGGAGGGAGGGTTAACGCTTCCAAATTTCTTGTTCTATTACTGGGCTTCACTTATAAAATTTATGACATACTGGTTAGCTGACAATGGCAATCCCCTCACATGGTTGTAACTGGAGCAGGAAGCTTGTCAGCCTTACTATATAGGAGCTATACTGCTGTCTCCCCTGCTCATTGATAAGTGTATGTATGACGGTGGTGTGGTAATACATATCACCATATGTATTCTTAAGCAGATTAAACTAGACTTTAATTTGATGTCTCTATTCTCTATCACACCCAGTGTAGGGAATCCATCTTTTAAATCATCTATTTTAGACAATGCATTTAGACTTTGGAAGGACTTTGGTAGGACTTTGCACAATCAATAATCTATATTGAGAGGGTCTCTGCCACTTTCAAGCAGTTACAAGAGATATACAAGCTACCAGGGAGAGAGTTTTTAGATACCTGCAGATAAGAGACTATGTCAGGAAATATATACAGGGCTTTGAGAGTCTCAACATTTTAGGTCTCAACAAGTGTCTCCAACTTTCACCTCGTAGTGAGAAATTTATCTCTTGCATCTATCAGAATCTAATGTCAACTCTGTGAGCTTGCCTTTTATCATATCTAAATGGGAAGAAGAATTAGGTATCACAGTCACAGACATTCAATGGGAGGAAGGTTTGCAGACTATCCATGAATGCTCCTATAATGCAAGGCATTGCTTGATTCAGTTTCATTGTCTACACTTTTCAAGAGAAACATTAAACAAAATATATCCTGAGGTCTCTCCTATCTGTGAGAAATGCTCCCTAGCTGAAGATACATTAAGCCACAGTTTTGTTTTTTGTCCCAAGGTTAAAAAATATTGGTGCCGACATCTTTGATTTAATGTCTCAAATTCTTAATGTGCAGTTGAACCCTGATACACTAATAATTATTCTGGGCGTATTTGATGATACTGTGTGAATAGACAGTGCAAAGCGATGTTTTATATCCTATTGTATTATTATTGTGAAGAAACTAATTCTCACTTACTGGAAGAACAGAGATGCAGTTCTGGCTTAATGAGCAGCCAAATAAATTACATCTGGAGCGAATATGATATACTTTGTGACAGACTCTCTTCTTTCAGTAAAATTTGGGCAACTCTCTACATTTCTGCAGCTATAACCAGCAGTTATAGTTTGGCTTCTCATTATAGCAAGCTAGCTGGACAGCTTGGACTGGGCTTGTGGGCGTGTCGGAGGGTATTGTACCATGTTATGTTTTGTTATGCTATGTGATGTTAATGTAAAAAAACCAGAACAACTATCTGATGCTGTAAATTCCATTGTCATACAAACATGTTAATTTCTCAATAAACATATCTTGGAAAAAAAAAAGAAATAAAATTGTCTCGTGTAAACTGTATGTGGTGTTAAATAGGCCTATACTACTTTACTTTAATGTCGATCATAAGGGTGGTACTTTAAGAGCCATATATTTTCTGAGGTGGTACTCACTGTGAAAAGCTTGACAACAAAGTTTTCAGGACAACTGTCCTGAAAACTTTAAAATGTTTTAGGTTTTTTGGAGTGCCTGTAGCTTAGGCCGTAGAGCAAGTCATCTACTGATGGGAAGGTTGGTGGTTTGATTCTTGGCTTCCCCTAGTCTGCATGCCAAATATCCTTGGGCAAGATACTAACTTCAAGTTGCTCTCCGATGCAGTCATCAGAGTGTGAATGTTAGTTAGAACGCAGAAAGAGAAGAAAGAAAGAAAAATGAGTTGGAGTGAATGGGTGAATGCACAAGTTGCGTAAAGCGCGTTGAGTGCTCAAGATTGAGTAGAAAAGCCCTATCTAAGAACCAGTCCATTTACCAAAAACCTTCAGTTGATCCAAAATGCTCCAGCAAGAGTACTGACAGGGGCTAAAATAAGAGAACATATTCATCCAATACTTCTCTTCATTGGCACCTTGTTAAATCCAGAGTTAATGTTAAAATCCTTCTCATCACACTGCTTAAATAATCAGGCCCCACCTTTTTCTTATCACCCCATTATAGCACTTTACCCTCATTAAAATATCAATATTTTAGTAATTTGGGGTAAATTTGTAGTTTACAATTAACAGAAAAGTACAGTGACAGTAGAAAGTAACTATATTTTGGGATTGTCTAAATCAGTGTTTCCCAACCACTGTGCCAAGAAATGATCAGGTGTGCCATGGAAGATTATGTGGTTCCACCTGATTTGTCCCCAGCTATCCCTATTTATCTATTGCTATTACGTGCTGCATCATCTCACAGCATGACTATTATGTCATTTCTTCTTTGTCTTCTTCTGTTTTACTGGCAGTAGGTCCTGTCGTGTTCAGGTGAAATCTGACTGATTTACAAATTTAAAAAATCATAAATATTTTCTTTTACATCTGATTGCCTTGAAGCCTGATGACATCCTTCACGTCATGCACTTGAACATATAAAAGTGATTAACACATCTGTCGTTGAATTTTGAGTGTTTTAATCAACGAACAGCTGTGTAACATCTGTGGTGTTCCCAATCAAAAGTTACCACCTGAGGAAAGTAATGGGAATCCCCCCCCCCCCCAATTTGGCCTCTGACCGCCTGATTGGCCCACTGAATGACCACTGAACGATCAAATGAAAGACCCACTGAATGACCCATTGAACTACCCACTAACCTGAAAACAGCCTCAACATCATTTGTGACACCTGTGGTAAGTGAAAATGACTTATGTTTGATTTTTGTCTAGGCTTGAATTTTTGTGTCCAGGTTAAAATGAATAGAATTTGCTGCATTTTTAAAACTACAGAAGTGGATTATATAGACTAGGTACTAAGTAAAATGCAAATAATTTTAAATATAAAATAGATAATAACGTGTATCTGTAAAATGTGTTTTTCATTGGTAATTAATTACTGTACAGGTCTACAATCTTGCCCCCATTGTCCTTTGGCCAGAAACTGATTCTGTGAACAGATGTGGTTTATAAACTTAATGAGCGGAGATTAGAAGTGTCTGTAATTGACTGACTTTAGTATGTGCCACATGGACTCTGCAAACCACAATTTTGATTGATGTAGAGAATCGTGTCTGTCACTTACTGTCATGCAAATCAACTTGCAACTTTCATGATGTGTGTTGTTTTTTTCTTAAATTTTTGATTGACATCCTCTCAACATTAAAATGATACTAACATTAAAAATGATTGACTGTTCACTTCTTTGTAAGTGCGCAAACTTACAAAATGTTCATGCGATCAAATAATTACTTACCCCACAAATTATGTAAGTTGATTTATTTATATATAGCTCTTTTCTACTTAAGCACTAAAAGTGCTTTATACAGGATGTCACATTCACCCTTTTAGTCACAACTCTTTTTTTCCTCTCTATGTATTTTTTCTTTTCCACACACATATTCATACTCCAATGAGAGCATCAGAAGCAACTCAAGCTTCAGTACCTTGCCCAAGGATACTTTGGCATGCCAAATGGAGCAGCAGAGGATCAAACCACCAGCCTTCCAATTGGCAGATGATCTGTGCTACTTTCCGAGCCACAGTCACCCCATAAATTAAAGAATTTAATTCAATTGAACTAAGGCTTTTGGCAAGCTAATCTCAACAAGCTGATAATACTTATATGATTTTAGAAGAGTAAACATAATCAAAAGAAGTAAACCAATAAAGTATGGACACAAACAAAGTACACTACAGTCACAGGACTGTCACCAGAACCAATCTTTTGTGTTTGATGTGATGACATTCGGTGTCTTATTTAGCCACTTGAGCAAACAAAAATGTACTTCACGAATGGGGTGTAACTTTTAGAATAATATAATGAACATATTCAACATTGCCAAAGATTCAGTGTCACAGAAATGTATCAGAAATACAACTGGTGTGCATCTGTGACATTAAATCTCTGAATAGATACTACTATTTACTAATTACTAATCTTTTGCATAGCTTTAAATTACACTGGGAACATTTTACATGCAAAGTTTGATTTCTCTGCCTTACTCATCAGCTCTGTGCACCTTATCATAGTGCTATACTGAGTGTTACAGAGTGGATAGCACAGTTGGTAAAGTTTGAAGCATTGTAGGCTACCTGTCATGGGTCTATCCTGACTCTCGCACTAGACAGCTGGGGTAGTGTCCCAGCTCACTGCGACCCTAAACTGAATAGGAACAAGAAGATAGATGGATGAATGGATGGATCATTGTCTTAAATCGGCACAATCTGCTCCATTGGCTGCATCAGAACCAGACCTGGGTAAAGTTTGTGTTAACCAGAGACTCTATTCTAGCATCTAACAAAACCTCATCGAAATGTAAATTGCTCACTATTTCAGGATTTAAATATTACTTTCTTCTGTATTACCGAATGTCTTAAGAGTTTGTGCAACCATCTGTGAGAGTTGTTTTTTTTGTTTTTTTTACCAAGTTTAAAAGAATATTTCATATTGTTTTATCTTTACTGCACAAACTAAACTGGTAGATTAATAGATGTGAAATATAGCTGTCTGTGTGTGTGAGAAGTTTTAATATTCTGTAAATCTGGACATAGTGCTTTCAGTGGGAGAAACTTTTCATCACTCATCTAAGTGACTTCTTCAGTCTTGGCTGACAGCAGGTGTTCCCAACCTTATAGACAGTACATTTGAAAAACGACTGAAATTAGCCCAGTGAATGAACAATGGGCTGTGAGATCAGTTCCTTGCTCATGATCACCCAGATGAACAGAATCAATTTTCCCCCATATATCGATTATACAAACATAATCTTCAGCATGTTAAACAAATCGGCTGTTACCTTGAGGTAACTGCTGATGTGATTTGCTGCAAATACAGCAGTACAATTTTTTTAAAATAAACAAATAAACATTTTATTATTTGCTTGTACTTTTCTGCTCTCAGTGTAGAGATGATTTGTGCCTCAGTGGGAATTGTTTTGAGCTGCAGCAGTGAGCCTGTTGCCCATAAAGTCTGCAGGAAATCTGTTAGGGCTTCATGTAATCCCAATATTGTTTTCTACTCACATTAATAGATGGCCATGACTGAGCATGCTCAGTGTTCACGTAGGGAGGCAGATGGCATGAGAGCATGGTAGGGCCCTCCAGGGCTGAGAAAGAGGGATGGTGGGGCTGTTTCCTTGGAGACTGAAAAGAGGAGTAAACGGGCTGTTCCCTTGGTGACGATGAACCAATCCCAACAGCACCAAGAGTATGAGGCAGGCTGGCAGCGGGCGATTGATATGTACATACATCCTGTAAATTTACATCACACATCTTCAATATCAACTCTAACACTAGATAAAAGGCTGTGAACATCAGAATCGTTATCATCACCTCTTCATCATCTGAAGACTGAGGTGGTGTTACCAGTGGCGTGGGCTCAGGTGGCTCGTCAATGTGACATAAGTGGTGAACCTTCATGAGAAGAAAAGTAGGGTTAAGTTGATACTGTAGTATGGCAGAATAGTAGTTTTTTGTTAAAGCCATTTGTATGCATTACCAAGGATTTTGGTGCTAGCAAAGGGAATTTTATCTAATAAAGCCAAATAGGAGTATGGACATCAGTGGAAGACTACAGTCAACATCATTAACGTAGCCATTTTATGGAGGTCTCTAGGCCTGTGTAAATGGGGCCTTAGAAGCCCACTACATCTAAAATATCAAGAGTAACAAAAAAGAGAAAATTTGGCACTAAAATACCTCATCTTAATTTGTCTAACTCAGCATGGTAAAGCTTCATAAAATCTTCAAATAAACCATGGACTAAATATGGACTGTCAATGGCCCTCACTGCTATAATGGGTTACGCACCGTTGTTTCGTCATAACATCTGAAAAACAAGAATGTTAACAACAATGGAAGTCACTAAGTGAGTACAAGTTTAACTTCTCACCTCAGCAGCCACAGGAAAGTCCAGGTCGAGAACACAGTGATGAGGACTGCTGCTGAGGCTGCTGTCACCACACCTTTCTACACCCCTTCCTCCTCCTCTCTCTACCCCAGCTCCGTGAGCTGATGCTGGTCTGACCAAACCCACCAGTGAGGTACAGAGCTGACGTTTGGTTTGGCTGTAAGCCTGCATCTCCCTATGGACGGGCCTGGGTTTGGGAAGCGTAGATACTGGGTCCCTTAACAGATGAACAACGGACTTTTGGTTGACCGATGTGTCAGATACCTTGGAAAAACGAGGAGGCAAAGTTGACTACAAAATAAAATACCAAAAAATAAAAATATTTCACTATATAGTTGTCATTTTCATATTCTACTAAAATGTGTAGCCTTACCTCAGAGTAACTTCTGCGACCCTGGAACTTAGCTCGTAGGCGGCTGCTAGTCTGCTGATGGGAATAGGAGGTGGGCCCATCATTTGACAACATAGGCGCTGGGGGGTTGGGGAGGAGTCTGTCAGGGGAGAGTGAGGTGTGCTGGGAAGAGGTTGCGGAGAGATGCTGAGGAGCTGTGCCAGAGGGGGGGAGAGACGAATGAAGAAAGGAAATAACAGACCTGAAAACAACGTCTGCTTTCTCTGAACGTTACACCAGCCATTACACAAAATTACACATTACTACATAGTTCCGAGTTTAAAGTGACTAGACAACTAGAGAGTGGCTGAGTGACGGGGTAAGGTTGGAGTTGGAGATTCAGTGTAATTTCATGTTGCAGATGATTAATGTAGTACTATCCAACCTTGTAATGCTGATGGCTAAAGTAGGCTGGTGCAGATAGAAAAATGTTATATGTAGAAATTCTTGTACATAGGACACACGGAGATTTTTTTATTATATATATTTATAACGAGTCCATTTATATTGCAAGAGGAAGAGTACCAAATCGTATTAACTTTGCTCACATACACTGATTTAGCCTACCTTGATATGTGTAGATAGATATGAACTAAAATTAAAGTTTTACTTGGTTCTTGATTATCTTTATTTATCCTTATTACCTTTCTTCAGTGGGTAAAATCAACAGCTAACTTAGTGGCTGTAGGGTTTGTCCAGTAGATGGTTAACTTAAGTTTACTGTGGGTGCTGACATGTATCCAACAAGTAACTGCATAACTTCCAATCAAGTAGAATCCAAGTAGAAGTTGCAGTGGCCATGGTATGATAATCTATACAGATGACTGATTATACCTCCCGCAGTCTGATGTGACTCAGAGTATGTTTGAACTCTTCTATCGTGATCCAACAACTCCACAGCTAACATAAGTTGCTATAAATGACTATCAACTAAGATGAAAGAAAATAGATGTTTATTACTGTTTTTAAAATGACAAATTTTCAAGCTGGTAGAGACTTTTAGCATATCTGCAGGACATGTCTTTTTCAGGTTGCTTACCAGGCTCCTGTGAGACATGCTGCAGAAGGTCACTCTGCTTTGCAGCCAGACAGCGAACATGACCCAGTTCCTCTGTGAGCTCTGTGTAAGCTAATGCCAGGTTAACCCTGCAGCACACACACACACAAAGACACATTCCTATGCATAAGACAATGAACTATAGACTTCAATTTAAATATTCTTTGTAATGGGACTCACTGTTCATCACCAGCTTTCTTTATCCATTCTGCGTCGCAGTGTTCACAGTGGGAAGACAGGTCCTGTGACTGACACAGACACAAGGATCTGTGGTTAGAACTACCAACCACTGATGAAGAATGTGAGATGTGATATGTGAATTATAAATGTTTATAAATTATTATTATTATAATATAATATTTAAGAGCATGTTAAATAAATCTTAAAGTCTATGCAGGGGCTAAAAGATTGAAAACCTTTAGTCTGGACTTTCCTCAGCATCCTCCTTTTATCCACAGTCCTAACAATTTCTTAAGATTTATTAATTTATTTTAATTGAAGGGCTTTTTACTACTAAAACACTGAAAACCTGCAGCAAGTGGCAGTAATGACTGTAATTTGTTGGTTGAATTTGTTGAAAAACAACCTGACACATGACTGACAACAACTGCGGTTTCTGTCACTTTAAGCTTTAAAATTAAAGCATGGCTGCTTTGACTGACTGATCACACAGCATACCTCATGCACTGCACCAGGGACTTCTGTACGCTTTATGACTGCTACATCCATCTTTTATATGGAGTCCAGTCCATTTAGAGGAGTAGTGGGATCACAGTAAATATCTATTTTTGAAAGCCTAATCTGACCACTGAATATCTGTATCACCCTTGACCACACCTATCAGTCATGTTTGGTGTGCTCCTAAGCGTGCTTTATTGAACCCACAGCAGATTTGAGGGCACAATGTCCTGCAGTCCATCTGTACCTGATTATACCCAGGTACGAATTTAAAACATTTGAGACCTACCTGTCTTTGTGCTTGCCGCAGCTTTGCTACCTCGTGCTGTAGCCTCTGGAGCTCAGCCCTCATTGCTTTCTCTCTCTGAAAGGCCCCTTCAGCTTGGTTCTGCGCGCCTTCCAACTGAGCCTCCAGCCGCTGCACCTTCAGATCCAAAAGGGCATCGAGACTGCAGGAGCTCTGCAGTGTCAGCCCTGGACCATCTGAAAAAAATAAATGAAGTTATATAATTTATAATATATATAAATGAAGTGCAGGACAGGACTAGACCTGACATGATCCATGCCTCCTATCTGAAGAAGCTAATAGCAATCCATGGATGCTTTGCAGCACTGATAAGGTGGTTGACTAACACATGGCAGAACAATCTTAATCATGAAGGATCCACACAAGGGTCCAATACCATCAAAATACCTGCTAAGTACCTGCCTCTCCACAACGAAGCTCCTGTTCAGCAACCAAGCTGAATAGGCACATAAGTAAACACATGAGCACAGAGTGCATACCAGAGGGCCAATGCCCTCTGATAGTGCAGAAGAACAGACAGACATGAGCACTGCTCATACAACACAGCCTACGACCCAGTGCCACACACATAGATGCTGGGATGTTTGGCTTTGTACAAGTCTAACAGTGTTCTATAACATTCATCAGACATTTTTTTAAAAAGGAATTCCTGAACTATAACTATGACAATTACAAACAGTATAGTTACTATTTCCACTTTATTAGGATTTTAGGATATTTCTCCTATTTGAGCAAATCTGGTCTGCCCCTGATATATCAAGAACCCACCTCTCGGTATGTCTAGACTGGCATGGAGTTGAGACTTATGTAAGTCTTTGCTGTGCAGCTCAGTGCTGAGTTTCTGAAGGGAGCTATCTCTCTGTCTGAGAGCTGATTCAAGGCTGCGGATCCTGTCCACATGCTGCTCCACTAGAGTTGTCTGTGTCACACAATAAAAACACAGAAAATTGCAAGTGAAACTTAATGTGCTAGGAAATACCTCAGCATAAAACGCATTTAACAGTAAAAACACATTATCATGTGTGTATCTATTTACCATTTTGTCTAGGTTTCTCTGGACATTGCTTTTCTCCAGATGAATCTTCTCGTAAGCTTGGATGACTTCCTCTAGTCTTTCTTCTCTCTCCTTGCTCTTTTGGAGCTGAGAAAAATTATTTCTAACAATTTCAATTAATTCTGAATGAATTACAGTATACTGCATATATTGGAATTTCATGAAGATATGTTGTGACATAATTTAGAATTTTAAAAGAAGAAAAAGTTCTCCCATTAAAAGCCTCTTAGTTTTTGAGACATTTGTCATTGCTCAAATGTGTGTTATTACTTTGCTGTTCCAAGTATAGACGACATAACCCCTAGGACTTTTTTAGCATTTTTTTTTTAAATCTGAGGATGTGAAGTATGTCAATGAAGGCATGATAGTTAATCTAATCTGAAAATGGGAGACTTCCTGAACAGTTGATGTAATATTTCTCTTAAACTCCTTGAATTAAAGTTTCACTGTGCAAGTACAGTATTTGTGTGCCTGACTGTTTTGCAACATTTTAACAGGACCGTCTTGTATATGTTTCATCACTGTTTTGGCTGATGCTCAGCTGTGTTTTCACTATTTGTCAGATTGCAAAAAATCCAAACAAGGCTGACAGACAAAAACATGATTCACATAAGAAAACATTATTAAATAGTGCAGTGTGGAACATGCTTGTACTGGAAGGGGAGAATGGAATTGCAGATGCAGGTACATACTTCTAACTGGCGTCATATTATAGGACTAAGACAACCCACTAATAAACGTACTGCAGTACTGCGTGTTAATTTTTACCTCCTGAGTGAGGGAGTTGATTCTCTGTTGTAGGTTGGTGGTCTGTGACTGGATAGTGCTGGTATCTTTGATGATGGGCTCACAGGAACAGCACAGTATTGTCTCCTCTCCAAATTCAGTGATTATTGGGAACTGGGGGACAGGGCACAAACAAAACATTCCCAACACAGAAATGCTGTTATTTGCTGTTTTGTGTATTTTGTATATTTGTGTAGATGTGTGGATATGTGTATGTGCCCACTGCTCTCCACCTTGACTTCGTAGTGCTCGAGTTTCCTTTTAATGCTACTGTTCTCCCTCTCCAGACTGGCTAGTCGGACCTTGATGTCATGGTAGGCAGCAGCCAGGGCCAACCCTGACGGTGGATACATGTCTTCTGGCAGCCGACTGGGTGACCAGCGGATGCCATGTGCACCCACATCGTCTCTGAGCCCCTCTCCTCCTCCCAGCAGCCCCAGCTCTCCTCTGCTGAATAGATCCATCATCAGTTAGCTGCAAGGCAGAGAGACATAATGGGGGAGATTTGTAGAGATTCTTAGTCCTGTTAAATTACTGCAACAAACTGGAATGGGTGAACAGGCAGAAAAACTAGCAGCCATGTGACGTCGCCATGCTCCTCCACAGCCATTTCACACAACAGAAACACTAGCAGCAATAAATGTATGAAACCCCACATCCTGACAGAAGTTAAAGCTAGAGTAAGTGTGTGTAGCCAGGAGTCCACTGAGCCCACCTCCCAAAGATATAGATGGTTCAATGAGGTCGGAGAGTAGAAAAAGATCACTTCCTGTAGTGTGATACAAAGAAGTAGGGCCTAAGACTAGAGCTAACTAGAAATTCAGCTGAATGGTGATAAACTATTCCACCGTAATCCCTCATTATCATCAGTTATGACATCCAAACCTTTGAGTTAAGACATCACACTTACAACACTACTAACAGAAATGAAGCCCCAAACCATGACAACACGTTTTGGTACTGTATATTTTGTTGATTGATTAACTGCAAATATCCATTCCAAATATCCTTTATTGGTATAAAGTTTGCATGTGGATCTTTAACAGATCAACAACAGCTCAGGACAGTTTGTGAAACAGAAACAACATGTAATCTATTGCTTGCGTGTCTTCCACACTTTTACTTTTGTTTGCTAAACAGAATTTTTTGGGAGACTGTTCTCATGTGTACTGATTCATAACAATTTACTTGAAATGAAGATTTTCACATTTTAAAAAATGAAAAGAAAAAGGAATTGTTCGCAGCAAAGAGTCGTAGTACAACCTACAGTCATTCTTTATAGCAGTGGCACCTCCACATTTTCCCACATACACAACAATGAGGTTGAGATGTTGACTTGGGTTTCAAATTCCCAAAATCTCAGATGAAGCATTTTTGGGATGTGGGACCAGAGGCAGCCTTACCTTATAATTAACCATCACATCCTCACAGTGGAGGAGCACAATGTGAGGCGCACGCTGTGGGCTAACCCTTGGAAGGCATCTGGACCTGATGGCATCTGAGGACACTGAGAGACTGTGCAGACCAACTGGCTGGGGTTTTCACCAGGATATTCAACCAGTCTCTATCTCAGTCCACTGTCCCACCATGTCTGAAGTCATATGTCCTAGACTCTTTGCCCAATAAAGATACCGCCACCAATTTCAGTGCTTCAAGAAGTTCATCATGATCATGTCCCTCATTTCTCCCATGTTTGATCAATGCCATTGTGCTAATAGAGCTAATAGGTCTACAGAGCATCCTGTGGCCAGCTGTTTTCTACCACTTGGAGTAGGAGAGCTTTGCACAGCTGCTCTTCATAGACTTCAGCTCTGCTTTTAATACTATCCTCCCCCACAGGCTGGTGATCAACCTGTCCAACAGAGGACTTTTGCACTCCACTTGCCTTTGGATAATGGACTTCCTAAGTAGTCACACACAAAGGATTAGAACCGGCACTCTGTGCAACAAAACATACATAGCTAGGTGGAAGGAACTGGAGTCCAGCCTGTTGGACCGATTTCCCCTACAAGTTTTAATGGCGGATAAGGGTCTAATGGGTCGGCTGGAAAAGCTGGGGAACCCCTGGCTAACACACACTCTTCAAATTTGGCACAAGGTAATCAACATTTGTGGAATACACAAAATGTTAAGAATTTTCAGGTGGTTTGCTTTTGACTTAGATTTCATTCCAAACAGACATGACTCTAACTTTAAATCATGGATAACTTATGGCCTTACAACATTCATCTCTCTTAATCACAGAAACATTGTGCTCAGCTTAGAGACCTTGCAAGACAAACACAACCTGACACAATACGACTTTCACAGATACCTACAGCTGAGATCATATATTGTTCATGAGTGCAAATTGACCGACTTTATAGATGCTGAGTCGCATTTTTTCCTCATCTTGAAAAAAACTACAACCATGACCCCTACTAAATCTAAACTATAAAAACTATTCTAAACTATACAAAGCTCTCTCTAGTTCCAGTGAGGTTAACACTTTATACATTAAAGACAAATGGGAAAGGGAATTGGGGATTGATATTTCTGTGGAGGAGTGGGAAAATATTTGGTCCTGCCAGTGGTCCACATCCAGCTCCATGAGCTGGAGACAACACGGCAGGAAGAATATTATCAGATGCTTCAAGACACCATATCAGGAGAGATATAAAGGTGCTCACATGCCATGCTGGAGACAATGCGGCTCGACTGTTGCTAATCATTTTCATGTCTTTTGGGACTGTCCCAGTTTAAAAGATTTTTGGACCAGTGTCCAGGCCTCCTTAAGTGCGGTCTTTAATGCTTGAATACCTCTGTTTTAAGGTTCTACACATGGGTCTGGTCCCTTTTCTGTAACGTAGGAGTGAGATTAAGTTGGTGCAATTACTCTTGGTGGCAAGTAAGGAAACAATTACGAGATGTTTATAGATCCATATAATGTGTTCTTCCTTTATGTAATATGAGTCCCTTTCTGGAGAACATGTGCACCTCTCCTAGTAATATCCATTAGAGGATAATCTAAGGAGCTGTAAGGAAGCTGCTCTGTTTGTCTTCAAGCAATTGCTAGTAGGGATTAGCAAATACTGCCAGCATGCTTCCTAGCTCTCTCTCTCTTTTCTCCTTCTTCTATGCCACTCTGCTCTGAGAAGGGTCCACAACCTTCCATCTCCTTAGGATGTCTTGAAGGTCAGCCAGTGCTTGTTTCTCCTTCTCATCAACAAAAACAGTCTCTCAGGGATGTTAGTTTTCTGTGAACCCTCAGAAAACAGAGTCACTATGGTGGGCTGGAATACAATCATGTGTGTTGAGGGTGTAGAGCAGGGGCTCAGCACAGTCCTGTGGAGAGCCAATGCTGAGTTGGCTATCCACAGAGCATAGCAATATATAAATAACATGAAAACAGAGTCCTTCCAGGTTTTAAAATTAAGGAACACACACATGTAAAGGAAGCTCTAAAAACATGTGGGTATCCTAACTGGGCCTTCATCAAGTCAGCAAAGACACACAGAAAAGAAGATCAGACACACATGATTGTATTCCAGCCAATATAGTGACACCACTGTTAAAATTTAAAGATGATACCACGGTGGTGGGATCTATTTCTGGGGGGGAATGAGTCTGCCTATAGGGATGAGGTGAAGTGGCTGACAGCATGGTGTAGAAACAACAAGTTGCTCATGAACATTGCAAAGACAGAAGAGCTTGTTATGGACTTCAGGAATGACTCTGTTTTCTGAGGGTTCACAGAAAACTAACATCCCTGAGAGACTGTTTTTGTTGATGAGAAGGAGAAACAAGCACTGGCTGACCTTCAAGACATCCTAAGGAG